>OY740806.1:37437343-37604491 GCA_963514005.1 Raja brachyura
AGACAATAGACAATAGGTGCAGGAGTAGGCCATTTGGCCCTTCGAGCCAGCACCACCATTCAATGTGATCATGGCAGATCATCCCCAATCAGTACCCCGTTCCTGCCTTCTCCCCACATCCCCTGACTCCACTATTTTTAAGAGCCCTATCTAGCACTCTCTTGAAAGCATCCAGAGAACCTGCCTCCACCGCCCTCTGAGACAGAGAATTCCACAGACTCACCATTCTCTGTAAGAAAAAGTGTTTCCTCGTCTCAGTTCTAAATGGTTTACTCCTTATTCTTAAACTGTGGCCCCTGGTTCTGGACTCCCCCAACTTCAGGAACATGTTTCCTGCCTCTAGTGTGTCCAAGCCCTTAACAATCTTATATGTTTCAATGAGATACCCTCTCATCCTTCTAAACTCCAGAGTGTACAAGCCCAGTTGCTCCATTCTCTCAGCATATGACAGTCCCGCCATCCCGGGAATTAACCTTGTAAACCTACGCAGCACTCCCTCAATAGCAAGAATGTCCTTCCTCAAATTAGGGGACCAAAACTGCACACAATACTCCAGGTGTGGTCTCACTAGGGCTCTGTACAACTGCAGATGGACCACTTTGCTCCTATATCCGATTCCACTTGTTATAAAGGCTAACATGCCATTCGCTTTCTTCACTGCCTGCTGTACCTGCATGCTTACATTCATAGACTGATGTACAAGGACCCTCAGATCCCGTTGTATTTCCCCTTTTCCCAATGACGCCATTTAGTAATCTGCCTTCCTGTTTTTGCTATCAAAGTGGATAACCGCACACTTATCCGCATTAAACTTCATCTCCATAGAAACATAGAAAATAGGTGCAAGAGTAGGCCATTCAGCCCTTCGAGCCTGCACCGTCATTCAATATGATCATGGCTGATCATCCAACTCAGTATCCCGTACCTGCCTTCTCTCCATACCCCCTGATCCCTTTAGCCACGAGGGCCACATCTAACTTCCTCTTAAATATAGCCAATGAACTGGCCTGATGATGAGTCCAGAATTATGAGTCCAAAATGATGAGTCCAGAATTCGAGAGATTCACCACACTCTGTGTGAAAAATATTTTTCTCATCTCGGTCCTAAAAGATTTCCCCCTTATCCTTAAACTGTGACCCCTTGTCCTGGACTTCCCCAACATCGGGAATAACCTTCCTGAATTTTGTAAGTTTTTATAAGATCCCCCCTCAATCTTCTAAATTCCAGAGAGTACAAGCCGAGTCTATCCAGTCTTTCCTCATATGAAAGTCCTGACATCCCAGGAATCAGTCTGGTGAACCTTCTCTGTACTCCCTCTATGGCAAGCATGTCTTTCCTCAGATTTGGAGACCAAAACTGTACGCAATACTCCAGGTGTGGTCTCACCAAGACCCTGTACAACTGCACTAGAACCTCCCTGCTCCTATACTCAAATCCTTTTGCTATGAATGCTAACACACCATTCGCTTTCTTCACTGCCTGCTGCACCTGCATGCCTACTTTCAATGACTGGTGTACCATGACACCCAGGTCTCGTTGCATCTCCCCTTTTCCTAATCAGCCACCATTCATCTGCCCACTCCCCCAACCTGTCCAAGTCACCCTGCATTCTCATAGCATCCTCCTCACAGTTCACACTGCCACCCAGCTTTGTGTCACCTGCAAATTTGCTAATGTTACTTTGAATCCCTTCATCCAAATCATTGATGTATATTGTGAATAGCTGCGGTCACAGCACCGAGTCTTGCGGTACCCCACTAGTCACTGCCTGCCTTTCTGAAAGGGACCTGTTAAATCCTACTCTTTGTTTCCTGTCTGCCAACCACTTCTCTATCCATGTCAGCATTCTACCCCCAATTGCATGTGCCCTAATTTTGCCCACTAATCACCTATGTGGGACCTTATCAAATGCTTTCTGAAAGTCCAGGTACACTACATCCACTGGCTCTCCCTTGTCCACTATCCTAGTTACATCTTCAAAAAATTCCAGAAGATTAGTCAAGCATGATTTCCCCTTCGTAAATCCATGCTGACTCGGACTGACCCTGTTGCTACTATCCAAATATTCGGCTATCTCATCTTTTATAATTGACTCCAGCATCTTCCCCACTACTGATGTCAGGCTAACTGGTATATCATTCCCTGTTTTCTCTCTCCCGCCTTTCTTAAAAGGTGGGATAACATTAGCTACCCTCCAATCCACAGGAACTAATCCTGAGTCTATAGAACATTGGAAAATTATCACCAATGCATCCATGATTTCTAGAGCCAGTTCCTTTTTGCCTTTGCCTCTATCCCCATAGTTCAGAAAGTAATGCCAGAAAATATTACCCTCCTTCCAGATGATGTACCTTTATGGCATTATCGGTCAAAAATCAGACATCAAATAGCAAAGATTAAAAAATAGTATGTTATCTGTGCAAGGGCAATTGGAGGACAGGTAACAGGTTAACAGTCACTAAACACCAATATTACTCACAAGCAATGCAACAGAATGAAAAATCAAAAGAGACCATCACAAACTTGCACTGGTCTACTGCGAACTGGCCTAGGACAAGGAAATAACAGAACACAGCATTTAATATCAACAACGGGTCATTTTTTGTATCTACAGAATGGTCCATTCAATCATTTGTGAGGTTTTCAATAAAGCCAGTTCTACTGAAAGACCATAAAAAATAATATGGGGAAATCAGTCAGAGAGTCACATCAGATACAAGTAAGGATAATGAATCACACTTAATTAAACCGGAAATGTAATGTAGGGACCTGGTATGGAATAGATAAGGGTGGAATAATATTCCTTTATTCTCCTTGTCACCCAATAACTAACTGGGCATATCCAACACATACAGTTTTCAAACAGGCAATGGCAGTCGCTCAGCACTCGACTCTTCCTCACAAGTTAATTGAGCACACTTTATACAATTTTCCCCACAGATGTTGCTTAGCACACTGAATTCTTCCAGCACTTTGTTATATAATTCTCCGTTTAGTTCACTCAGAAGAGAGCACCTCTCATGTCTAGTTGATATATGGAATGTAGTTGATATATGGAATGAGTTAACAGGTACAATAACACCATTTAAAAGACACTTGCACAGGGTTCATGGATGGAATAGGGCGAGTGGGATATGGTTCAAACTTGGGCAAATAGGACAAGCACAGATGAGAATCTTGCTCAACATGGATGAGTTGGGCCAAAGGGCCTGTTTCTGTGCTGTTTGACTATAACCTTTGGTAAAAGTCCCACATAGCTGTCTGAAAAAAGGTTGGGCTATTTCTGTTAATTATGATTAGACCTATAAAAGTTGAATAAACTGCAATGTCCCACCCAGCAGAAGAATGGATGGTAATCCTTGCATGTGGCCTGCTGGGCGGAAACTAAAACCAAAATAGTCCTGTCAACATTAAAGAAGTTTGTAGTTCAAATCATGACACATTGAGTGTATTGTCACTTGCACAAGTCTAGTGAGGTACAGGTACAATGAAAATGTTGCTGCAGCATCACCACAGGCACACTCAGGCCAACACACAATAACACAAATTACATGAGTTCTGCATAAAACAAGACGTTCGTCCGAATCAGAATGTGAAGAACTGGTCCATGGTAGTGCAAGAGGTTCTATTGTTGAGATAGGATTAGGATTGTGCAGGTTGGTTCAAGAACCTGATAGTTATAGGAAAGTTTCTGAACTTCCACACTGGGGCCAATTTAACCGAAAAGTCAATTAACCTATAAACCTGCATGTCTTTGGAGTGTGGGAGGAAACTGGAGCACCCAGAGAAAACCCATGCGGTCATAGGTTTAAAGATTAATTTATTGTTACGCGTACCAATTAAGGTACAGTGGAACTCAAATTACCATACAACCATACTAAAAAAAAGCAATAAGACACACAACTATATAAGAGTTAACATAAACATCCACCACAGCGGATTCCCCACAATCCTCACTGTTATGGAAGGCAATAAAGTCTAATCTTCTTCCTCTTTATTCTCCTGCAGTCGTGGCAGTCGAACCATCCGCAGTCAGGGCAATCGAAGCTCCCGCATCGGGATGGTCGAAGCTCCTGCGGTTGGAGCCACTGAAGTCATTCCCTAACCCTGGACCGTGAGCTCCATGATGTTAAAGTCTGCAGGCTCCCGTGGTTGGAGCTCCCGAAGTCGGCCTCCTGCAGAGGCCGCCAACTCCACGATGTTAGGCTGCAGTGGGAACGGAAATACAATACGGGAAAAAAAAATCGCATCTGTCGAGGCAAGAGATTAAAAAAAGTTTCACCCCCCACATAAAACATAATGCATTTCGTTGTCTCTGTACTGTACACTGACAATGACAATTAAAATTGAATCTGAATCTGAATCTGAAAACAAGCTAAAGAACACTAAATCATAATTGAACACATACTAAAAAACAACAAAGCAGGAAGGGACGAGACAGACTGTTGGTGAGGCTGCCATTGCGGGCGCCACCCAGTGGTCAGGTGGTCATAAGGAGAACATACAAACTCCGTATAGACAACATCCGTACAGGATAGATCCCGGGTCTCTGGTGCTGTAAGGCAGCAACTCTACCGCTGCATCACCGTGCTGCCCTGAGTTGCAGCAGGAAGCAAACCATGCAATGTCTTCTGGTCTGCCTGCTGTTCATGGATGACCTGTGCACGATCCAGACTCTGGCTGACTACAACTCACAAACTTGGCCTTCTCATTATTATTGTGGAATTCCTCCACAACCTCACTCCTTCCCTTTTGCTGTCATCATCTGAAGTCCTCCATACTTCTGGGGAATCTGCATTCTCTGAGTTCAGGCCCTTGATCAGACCCTGAATTCAATTATTTCACCATTGGTGGCTGTCCATTCAGATCCTGATCCTAGATTTCTCTCTCCTTACATTTCCTTTCTCTCTCAACATTGAAAGTACCCTCTAATACTGAGCATCGCTCCTGATAGTCCAAAGTAGCTCAAATTGTGTTTGTTAATGCACCTGTCAAGTGACTTGAAACATTTAGCAATGTTAAAGGTGCTCCATAAACACATTGTTATACGTTTGCTATTCTAACTACCTTGAACGTGAACATTGATGGAGCATGACTGTTAATTGACAATGTCTAAAATTGCTCATGTTTAAAATTTTTATTTTTTAATTTGCCCTATTTTAAATATCACAGTTGCTCTGATGTCATATCTTTGTGGATAATTTATATTGGCAATAAATACTTTCAATTTCTGCCACTGTCTTTGGCATTTAGCACTTCTCTTGACTAAAGTCACCGTTGAATTCTGACAGGCATCTGTTATGTTGCAAGCAGAGACTAGTCCTGAATGCAAAGGGTGAGTGAGCAGACATACAGTGGTGTCGAAATTTGACCTTCGTTGTGCGGGCAAAGTGTTCAGTGCAGTAACATATACACATTGAGCACCACTCCTGAAAATAGATTTTAATTGACTTACGTGACCCAATGTGCATTTCATTTCGGAGTCACGTGAGTGACTTCGTGAAGAACCCGCCAGCACGCATGCGTGACATATCGTCGCAACGCATTGCTGCCGACGGCTGGCGGTGGAGCGCGGTTCCCCACCAGCCCTTCATAAGGAGCCACTCAGGTAAGTGAAACTAACCTTAAGTTGGTTGGTTCCTGTTGGGAGAGTGTGTTCTTTCAGCAGGGACATGGACGGGACTCCCCAACCACCAAGACCAGGAAGAGTCACTCGGGTGGAGTCCCGCCATGGTCACCGAGTCCCCCGTGGATGGGAGGACGGGACCATACGTCGGCTAGGCCCAGGATGTGGGCAGCCGGCAAGCCCGCGCGGGCGACGGGTCACCATGCCGAGGCGTTGGGTGCCGGCTCTCCACCGCGTTTGCCCTCCGAGGCAGCGGGATCGGGCTCCGCCAAAAGGAGGCGTTTGAGCGTACCCGCGCGGGAATCGCTCAGCTTTGCTGCGGCGGCTGGTAGCGACAACTTCCGGCACCGGGTTCACCTCGACGAGGTGCAGGCCGATGAACGGAGCCTCAGCAGTTCAGCAGAACATGAGGACTCCGACCGCCCGAGTTCTAAGGGCGAGGGGCGTATTGACTGGATGGAGCGGATGTTGGAGCTCCTCCTGCAACAGAATCAACGGCAGGAAGCATCCAGCTCGAGAGGGCACAGGGAGGTTTCACCATCTTCAGCAGGCAGCCTGAGGCAGCCAGAGGATGAGGACATTTTGGACCCTACACCAGTTCCATCGGAGGTCCCGCAGGAAGAACTCCTCGATGTAGCGGCAAAATTCGCATCATCAGAGACATCGGGACTACCCCTCAACCCCAAACTGGCTGCCACCGTGGACTTCCTGACCAACCATCAGCTCCAGGAGGAGGTCCTATCGGAGGCCATAAACAGGCACAAGGCCCCAGCCAACTGCAACTCCCTCAACGTGCCCATAGTCAATACGCCAATCTGGGGCAACATCGGCACAGCAATCAGGACCCAGGAGATGAAGCTCCAGCGCATCCTGAAGCTGCTTACTGCTGGGATTACCACGTTTGCGCGGTCGGTGGACGGGGAGCTAAGCACGGAGCAGGAGGATGCTCTGGCTCTACTGTGTGCCACACAGCATGAGATCAACGCCTTCCGGAAGAGCGTCATCCGACCCACGCTGAATCCGAAATTCGCGGGGTTGTGTAAAGCACCTCCTACGCCACCACCCAGACAGCTGTTCGGGGAAGACCTCCCGAAGAGGGTCAAGGAGCTGAACGACCACGCCAAAACGGTGGGACTGATGCGGTCTCAAATCTCGTCCAGGCAGGCGGCCAAGAAAGGGCCATTTTTCAGGCCACGAGGCCCTGCCACCAGACCGGCAAGAACCTACACTCCAGCTCCGCCTCAATTTCAACAGCCTCAGCAACCGTGGCCTTTTTTAGGGCTAGGCCCCCAGCGGCCACCATGGAAGATGCGGACGCCGCATTTTCAGCCCAACCCAGCACCTCCACGTCCCGCCAAACATGTCAAGGACCGCCGGTAACCATGGAGGTAAGGCGGTCTGGTTTTCATGCACCTGCGTGCTTAACTTCACATGTAGGTGGGCGACTACGGTTCTTCACGGGGGGCATGGGAAACTATCACTTCTGATGAGTTTATCTTACAAAGTATTCAAGGCCATGAGATTGAATTCATCAATGGCAACATCCCTCCATCCCAGCATATGCCAGATCGGAAATTTACGCTATCTAGCAACGAAATGGCAGCAGGCTATGCTGAACTCTTAAGGTTACAAGAAAAAGGCGTGATAGAAAAAACTATACACGAACCAATTGAATTTGTATCCAACATATTCACTAGGCCCAAGAAGGATGGAGGATGTCGGGTTATTATTGATCTGACCCATTTGAATACCTTTGTAAAATATACCCATTTCAAAATGGACACGTTCGAAACAGCCAAGTCATTGATTTCTCATGGCTGCTTTATGGCATACATTGATTTAAAAGATGCATTCTATTCTGTATCCATTCGGAAACACCACAGGAAGTTCTTAAAATTTATCTGGATGGATCAGCTATGGCAATACAGGGCTTTGCCAAATGGGCTTACCACAGCCCCTAGATTATTTACTAAATTACTCAAACCTATTCTGGCCACGCTACGGAGACAAAATCATATAGTGATGGCCTATCTGGATGATATCTTGATTGTTGGAAACACCCTGGAATCAGCTGAACTGGCAGTTTCAGCCACCGTGGCAATTTTTCAGGAAATGGGGTTCATTATCCATCCAGATAAGTCAAAGTTCTGCCCTTCACAGGTCATGGATTATCTGGGGTTCACGGTGGATTCCAATCGCATGAGGGCCACCATACCAGCTAACAAAGTTGGGGATGTCACCCAAGTATGTGAAGATTTAGTCTGGGCCAGTATACCATCAATTAGACAAACTGCTAAGGTGATTGGCAAGATCGAATCACTTTTTCCAGCTGCTCAATACCGACCTTTGCATTATCAAAATTTGCAGAGAGCCAAGATCTCAGCATTAAAACTAAACGCTGGACATTTCGACAGACCAATGCAGCTACCTCTTAAAGCTAAGATTGAGTTACAATGGTGGGTGGACAATATTTGTGACTCATTTAAACCCATCATTTTGCCCAATCCGATGGTATACTTACAAACAGACGCAAGCTCCCATGGCTGGGGAGCTACGGACAACTACTCTAGTTGCGGGGGCAGATGGGACACCCTTGAATCTACTCTGTTATTGTCACAAGGGATAAACTATTTGGAGATGCTTGGAGCATTTCACGGACTTCGAGCTTATTGTTCTAATCTTACTGACGCTCATGTCCGTCTCCAAATAGACAATACCACTGCGGTGGCATATTTAAACCATATGGGCGGTACCAGGTCAATTTCATGTGATGAATTGACAAATACAATTTGGCTCTGGTGTATTCAACGGAATATTTGGATTTCAGCTACCTATTTACCAGGTGAGCGCAATACTGTGGCGGACACCAGGTCACGCAAATTTAATGACAACATCGAGTGGATGTTGAATCCTCAAATCTTCGCTAAAGTTACAGCTAAATTTGGTAAACCGGATATCGACCTCTTTGCGTCGCGGTTGAACCATCAGGTACCAACATACGTTTCGTGGGAACCAGATCCTGGGGCAATGGTGATGGATGCGTTCTCGCTGGACTGGGGGAAATGGTTCTTCTATGCATTTCCTCCATTTTGCCTCATCAGTCGGGTATTGCGGAAAATCCAGATGGATGCTGCCAAGGGCATTCTTATCATACCCGACTGGCCTACGCAGCCATGGTATCCGGTGGTCCTTGATATGATCAGTCAACCTTGGGTCCTCTTAGAGGGTTGCCCACAATTGGTAACTAACCCTGTGTCAGGGGAACCACATCCCTGCCACAACTATCTAAACTTGTTGGCTTGCAGGTTCTGAACAGGCCATTACTGCGGTATGGCCTATCACCCAGAACCATCGGAGTGTCATGCCGGGAGTCCACCAGGCGGCAATACCTCTCTCACATCCGGAAATGGGAAACCTACTGCGGCCGCTCCCACATTGCATATGACGCTGTAACCATAACCGACGTATTGGAATTCCTGGCGGGGTTGCACCATGATGAACACCTGAGCTACAGTGCCATCAACAGCGCCAGGAGTGCGCTGTCATTCTACCTCAATATTGAGGTAGGATCCAGCAGGCTGATGTCCAGACTCATGCAGGGAATATTCAATTCGAATCCGCCCAGACCACGCTATAATATCACCTGGGATATCGGGATCGTATTAACCCTGCTAAGGACGTGGTCGCCCATGGAGGGGCTAGAGCTGGACAAACTCACCCTGAAGCTGGTGATGTTACTGGCACTGACTTCAGCGCAGAGGGTACAGACACTCCATAAAATCCGGATCGACAGGATGATCTCTACCCCTGCAGAAGTAGTCTTCTTCATAGACGAACTACTCAAGCAGCATAGACCTGGGTTCACAGGGCTGCAGCTGAAGTTCCCGGCATACCCAGCAGATGCAAGGCTATGTTTAGCCGCCCATATCTGTCACTATGTGAAAGTGACAAGAAACCTGAGGGGAATGGAGAAATACCTGCTTGTCACTCACAAGAAACCTTACCATAGAGTGACGGTCCAGACGATATCCAGGTGGCTCAGGATTGTCTTGGGTAAGTCAGGTATCGACACTAATGTCTTCAAATCCCATTCCACCAGGGCTGCATCAACGTCGGCGGCAAGGGTCATGGAGGTGCCCATGGACCATATTCTTGCCACAGCAGGATGGGCGAATGAAGCCATCTTCCAGCGGTTCTACAACAAGCCTGTTGCCGCTCCTCTACAGTTCGCAGAGGCCGTGCTGAATGCAGGTCAAGAACGTGGAGATGTCCCCGAATGAGGGTTTTTTTCTTTGTTGTTAATAAATATTATTCTTGTTTTTCAGTACAAGCAGTCTGGAAAGTTGTTTACTCCCATCCATCCTTAATAGTGGTGTGTGACAGCATGGACGTGGTCCAGGGCATGGAATCACAGAGCTTTGAAGTCTTCATGAAGTCACTCACGTGACTCCGAAATGAAATAGTAAGATTAAACGAGAACTTACCAGTTCGAAGGTTGATCTTTATTTTATGAGGAGTTGCGATGAGGGATTTCGTGCCCTCCGCTCCCAACCCTCGATCATAATCAACTGGTAATTAGAGTCTCTTCAATCTTACTATACCAAGTCATTTCTCTGTTGTTGTTTCTGTGATTCCACACTGCTACTTTGAAGAATGTTGTGCAAGCGTGCTGGCGGGTTCTTCACAAAATCCCTCATCGCAACTCCTCATAAAATAAAGATCAACCTTCGAACTGGTAAGTTCTCGTTTAATCTTACTATTTTAAAGCATTCAGTTCATATTAGTGATTTTATGTCAGAGTGATATTTCAAGTTTGTTTCTGTTTCATTTTTTTCTCTAATTCTTAAAGGTACAAGATGTACTCAAGGGCAACACAGTGGTGTAGCTGGTAGAACTGCTGTCTCACACGCCAGAGATCCAGACTTGACCCCACCTTGGGAGCTGTCTGTGTGGAGTTTGCACATTCTCCCTGTGACCATGTGGGTTTCCTCTGGGTGCTCCACTTTCCTCCATCATCCCAAAGATGGTGGGTTTGCAGGTTAATTGGCCTCTGTAAATTGCCCCGATGCATAGGTAATGGATGTGAAAGTGAGATCACACAGAAATAGTGTGAATGGGTGATTGATAGACAGCGTGGACCTATGGATGAAAGAGACAATTTCAGTGCTGTATTTTTCAATTAATTCAATATGTTTGCCTTGCTGCTGAACAGAATCTAAGATTTCCCCATTTATAAGCAATTAGTTCACCTGTTATCTTATCACGTATCATTCCATTCAGGGTTCTTGTCACTGGCAATGGGTTCTGGGAAGTCTATCAGAAGCTAAGAAATAGGTATAACGTTCCCTGATTAATGTAAATGAATCAATTACATTCAGAATAGGAGAACTTTATTTCATTCTAAATGCAGTAGTTCTCATTGGTGTAGATCAAATTAGGAAATAAAGTGCCAGTTGCACTAACATATAATAATAATAATAATAATAAACTTTATTTCAGACTCAAGGTCCAGACAAGGGACATCATTACATAAAATGCACTGCACATTAAAAAACACCATAAAGTACATACAAAATCTTAGTATATCACATAAAAAAATCATAAACTATATATTAAAAAAAAACACAATACATGAATTAAAATCCAGAATAAAAAGAATGATCAATGTCTTACAACGAGACCAGTGTCTCCACAACTGGGATCCGTAGCGTGTAGTGCTAAACCTTATGTTTGACAAGGCCACAATAATTACATTTTTAGAGTAATTTATTCTGCAGATGAATTTATACATATGATTTAGAAACATAGAAACATAGAAAATAGGTGAAGGAGTAGGTCATTCGGCCCTTCTAGCCTGCACCGCCATTCAATATGATCATGGCTGATCATCCAACTCAGTATCCCGTACCTGCCTTCTCTCCATACCCCCTGATCCCTCTCGCCACAAGGGCCACATCTAACTTCCTCTTAAATATAGCCAATGAATTGGCCTCAACTACCTTCTGTGGCAGAGAATTCCAGAGACTCACCACTCTATGTGTGAAAAATGTTTTTCTCATCTCGGTCCTAAAAGATTTCCCCCTTGTCCTTAAACTGTGACCCCTTGTTCTGGACTTCCCCAACATCGGGAACAATCTTCCTGCATCTAGCCTGTCAACCCCTTAAGAATTTTGTAAGTTTCTATAAGATCCCCCCTTCTTAGGATAGCTTCTAAAGTACTGACTCCTGCAGCCACCATCTAGGTTTCCTTAGCAGTGTTCTCATGGCATCATTATATAACACCTTTAGTCTCTGCAAACTTGTCTTTCCATACTTCGACCACAGGTGCGCAGTGTAGAGT
Organism: Raja brachyura; assembly: GCA_963514005.1. The sequence goes on from OY740806.1 coordinate 37,449,311, forward strand.
GGTGTGCAATATGCTCTAAATAGCGACATCTTCACCATATCTGCACATGCACCAAACTTACGCAAGAGATTATTCGCCTGTACATACAGCATGTGTCGTTGCCTATAAATATCCTCATCATCTGTCATTTGTTCTGTAATAAAATGCCCTAGATATTTTACCTTATTACAGATACTAAGATTATTGTCAGACAATTAAAATCAGGAAATTTTAGACATTTATCCTCATTGGTTCTACAGATCATAACAGCACTCTTACAAGCATTATATTTAATATCATACACACCATACACATAACATAGAGTAAGGAGCTGCTGTAGAGTAGTGCTAGATGGACTAAAGACAACAAGATCATCTGCATACATAATATGGTTCACTAAAATATTACCAATCATGCACCCAGTATTACATGCTTTCAATTGTTTGGACAGATCATCAATATAAATATTAAAAAGGACTGGGGACAAAAACCTGCCTTGTCTAACACCATTGCTAACAACAAATGGGGCTGAGAACCTATTGCCCCATTTTACTTGCATAGTCTGGTGGGCATATCAGTCGGCCAGAATTCTCACAATGTATTTAGGCACCCCTCTTTGAATCATTTTAACAAACAGCTTTCTGTGATTAACACGATCAAAGGCTTTGGAAGCATCAATAAAGCACATAAGGATTGATGAGCTTTTGCCTCTATATTTGTTTACAAACTCCTTTAGGGTATAAATGCATAAGTCAGTGCCATGTTTAGCTTTAAAACCAAACTGGTTATCTGTGGAGTTAACAAACTCATTTACTCTATCCAGCAGAACTCTTTCTAAAACTTTTGACAATATGCTGGCTAAAGCTATGGGCCTGTAATTATTTAGGCTGCCTACTTTACCAGCTTTGTCCTTAATGACCGGCACCAACAGAACAGACACCATTGAGTCTGGTAACAAGCCATGAATCATAAAGCCAGTAAAACAAATAGCAAGGTGAGGAGCTATCCTCATACTCGCATACTTAAGATGTTCAGCACAAATATGATCCAAGTCATTTGCTTTGTTGTTGGACAGCTTGTTCATGGCATGATACACCTCAAATGACATAATCATCATTGAGTCATTACTCGCAATATTGTCCACCCTATACAAGTCACCTTGGACACAGTTGAATAAAGTGCTATAATGTTGTCGCCATAACTCCGCGATATTAGCTGTTCCCGAGATTCCATCTACAGTCCCATCTATAGGCCCACATCCCTCTAAACCTTTCTTATCCATGTACTTGTCCAAATGTATTTTAAATGTTGTATAGCACCTGTCTCAACTACACCCTCTGGCAGCTTGTTCCATAGGCCCACCACCCTGTGTGTGAAAAAGTTGACCCTCAGGTTTCTATTAAATATTTCCCCTCTCACCTTAAACCTAAGTCCTCTTGTTCATTATTCCCTTACTCTGGGTAAAAGACTGCGTATTTATTAGCAATGTTACAAAATTTAGAGATTTAAAAAATCAAGTCTGCAATTTATCCCATCAGATAAAGCATAAAAAGAAGTTTAATTTGACACCTAATTCACTTTCATATCTTCAGTATTAAAAAAGTTATGGCCATTTTAATGGCCACTCGGAAATTAGCAACTTGTTTCCTATTGCTTTTCTATTGACTGAACACAAAAGTTGTGATCGAGGAGTCAAAAGCCCATAACTTTCTTAAAAATTAAGAGAAAATAAATTTTCAGTTATTATAGATTGAAGCATTCTGAAACAAATATGAAACAATCTTAGGGTACACAAAAGGCTGGAGAAACTCAGCGGGTGCAGCAGCATCTAAGGAGCGAAGGAGATAGGCGATGTTTCGGGTCGAGACCCTTGTTCAGAAACAATCTTACTTGGATGACCTGAAATTAAAGCATATAATTAGTTAGTTACCCAATTGTAGCTAATTACAAAATGCATTTACTAGATCTAAACATCTATCCATTTCTTAAGAAAAATTTAACTTTTTTTTAAAAGCCTAAGTATCCAAATAACATTCACACAAGAATTCACAATATAACATGATTTTGATCTAGTAATTGATATGAGGAAAAGGCCGGAACGGGGTACTGATCAGCCATGATCATATTGAATGGCGGTGCTGGCTCAAGGCGCCGAATGGCTTATTAATACTCATATTTTCTATGTTTCTGTTTCTACATGATCCAAGTCAAACTAATCATCTCAGCTTGGACATGTTCCATATCCCCCACATTTCTTGCAGATTCATGTGCTTATCCTGAAAATATGTTGGATATTTTCATTTCTACCTTAAATTTCCAGTTTCTAATTTTCTTTTGATCTTTTCATTTCTTTGTTTCAATTCGGTTGGCTTGGAAGGAGAAGATATCACAATCATATGTTGTATACATCTGGGATTGATCTCAGTTTGAAGTCAACACATGATTAATTCTCCAAATACCATTGGCCTTTCATGGACAGTTGTCATGTGTGCTGGAAAATTACTTGGTGAATTTCTTCAATGGGGAGCTGGGCCCATTTTTAGTTTTACCTCATCTTGTAATAAAGGTAGCATTCTGGATTATTACAGAAATAAAATTTGAAAATGTTGGAAATACTCAGCAGATCAGGCAGCATCTGTGAAGAGAGAAACAGTGAATCTTGCAGAAAGATGATCTTTCATCATGTGATTGCCTTAGATTATTTTCAATTGCCTGAAGGTCTGAAGAAATTCACAGAGATTCTTCCCACTTTTCTCACCTAAAAAAGGTGGAGTCTTTCAATGCTTTTGGCCCCTCCCAGAACATCAAATTGTTTGGTTAAAAAGTGAGAATTCCACTGATACACAAATCATATTTGTATGGGCAGGCCAATTGGCTAAGTGTCCCTAAAAAGACACCAGGACTTGCTGGAAACTTGAGCAAAACAACAAAGTGCTGGAGTAGCTCCGTGGGTCTGGCAGCATCTCTGGAGAACATGAATAGGCAACATTTCGGGTCAGGAATCTTCTTCAGACCCAAGAAGGGTCCCAACCCGAAATATTGAATATGCATATTCTCCAGAAATGCTGCCTGTCTCGCTGAGTTACTCCAGTACTTTGTGTTGCTTGCTCAAGTATCTTGATCATCTCTGGTCATAACCACGCTGGTAAGCTTAGTCATCATTAGCCATCTTAGAGCTAATGAGTTAATATGCTGGAGCCCAATTAATAAAATAATCTGTAAATGCTCTGCAGCTATGACAGTATTTTCAAGGGCACTTTACAGGATTACTTGCTGCTTTACGAGGAAATTAATTTTTACTGATATCTGCAATGCACAGACTTAGCCTCAGAGGACATTTTGCTCCCTTTCAGAATCTGTGGATAGCTGCAATTCAAGCATTTCTATTTGCACTGCAGGCCACATTATGGTTGAATTCCTTGCAGAGAGAACTTCATTCCTAAACTGCTGGAAATGATCTCTGAGAATCTGCTTAAACTCCGATTTAAATATTAAATGACACAAATTTGAGTTAGTATTGACTGACAATGAGCAACAAACTGTAATCTTGTCTTTCCAGCTGTGCATTCTCCAGTTGCTTTGCAGACAAATGAGTGTGTGTAATGCTGATTGGTGTCTTGATAGTTGCATCCTAGTTTAGTTTAGTTTAGAGATACAGCGTGGAAACAGGCCCTTCAGCCCACATTGTCCACACCAACCAGTGATTCCCGCATATTAACACTATCCTACACACACGAGGGACAATTCTTACATTTACCACGCCAATTAACCTACATACCTGTACTTCTTTGGAGTGTGGGAGGAAACCGAAGATCTCGTAGAAAACCAACGCAGGTCACAGGGAGAACGTACAAGCTATGTACAGACAGCACCTGTAGTCGGTATTGAACCCGGGTCTCCGGCGCTGCATTCGCTGAGGCAGCAACTCTACCGCCACCGTGACGCCCTGTTGCATTGATATTTTCCCAGCCCATAACCACTGACTGTGATGTGCCAAGGAGATTGTGCATTTGATCTCATCTTCTGCAGCAGCAAGGGATTGGCAAGTGGAGAGGGGGCAGTGCAGGAATGTTCCTGAGTTCTCCTTGGAAAGCAGTAAAGTTCCTACTGTCTCATGGTAATCCTCCTTGTATTTGGAATGGAAAGCAGGCATTCAGAATGGCCCTGAGGATCCAGTAACCCTTCTGTGGGACTGCACAGGAGCCCAATGTCATACGTGGAGTGGTCACAACACCTCTCAGTCTGTTTGCCTGCCCCCTGAAGCATCTTCTCTCCTAGCTGTAGTAAACTTTAGGGATCCCACATTTTACTTCGGAGTCACGTGAGAGCTGAAAGCTGGGCAGAGGTTCCACGCACCCTACCAGTCCTACCCTGTAACCAGGCAGGTAGGTGGGTCTGGCACTTCCGAAACATGGGGTAAGTGGACCACTTACAAGTTGGTAGTTTTAACACTTGGTGGTACAACACACGTATGGTTAAGTCACCTATGTAGTGGCACCTAACCATGTAAAACTGCACAATACTAGCATTGCAAGCAGGTTTGGAATTAGGGCCAGTATTGTCTTTTGAAGCAGGTTCAGTATTATGGCCAGGATTGCCTTCGAAACAGGATCGGAAATATAGCCAGAGTTGTCTTTCACAGCAGGCTCAGAATTATGGCCAGAGTTGCCTTTAGAGGCAGGTTCAGAATTATGAGGTAGGCTCATTATTATGGCCAGGATTGTCTTACAAGACAGGTCGGAAATTGGGCCAGAGTTGTCATTCCAGGCAGGCACAGAATGATGGCAGGTGTGGCCTGTTCATTGTAAAAGATAGAGAATGTTGTGTAACTCGTATGTGCAGTATAAACTTTTCCAAATAGGAAACTTTGTTACTGACTAACAACTGATTTTCATAAGGATCTCAAAGATACATTCTATTCAGTTCCCATTTACAGGGATCACCGGAGACATTTGAAATTATCAGGAGGAGGCAATGATAACAGTAATGATAATTTTTGCTAATGATGAGGCAATGATAACAAGAATGTTAACAGTAAAGCATTGCAAAATGGGCTAAATTATTTACCCAGGTATTTACCAAATTACTAAAATCGGTGCTTGGACTACTCAGAGTTCAAAAACACTTGTTATGTCTCGTCTGGATGATATTCTAACGCTCTATTTTGCAGAAATCAACTGTTTCAGCCTCAAACTATATTTGAGAAATTGGGTTCCTCATCCATCAAGTTAAATTTAAGTAGTTACCAATAGACTTGTTGGTCATTGGGATTAACTATTAATTAGCCTATGACTCCACCTTGGGGCAAGAGATTGGAGTTAATAGAAACCTGTAACAACCTTGTTGATATAAAGCAGCCTTCTATTCATCAAGAGTAATTGGCAATATAGTAACTGTGTTTCAGCTGTGAAAGTAGCAACCTCTCAAGTGCCATCTAGGTCATTGTTAACAGACCTATGCTATTACCAGCTGAAGCTACCAAAGTCACAATGATGGACGAACACTATTCAGCATTGCTTCAGTAGTTTGGTCAATAAAATTTCAGGTATATTACAAACTGATGCTAAGTGCTCTAAGGTGAAAAATTGCGAATGTCATCTCTAGTTTGGAGGTGGAGGAGATTTACATCAGTTGCCAATTCTTCAGTTATTGCTATCAACTATCTATAGACACTAGGTGCATTCTATGGGTAAAGGATTATTGTGCGAATATGCAAAATCTGCATGCTCAAATTCAAGTTGATACACAGTGGTCGTGGCATATGTTAGTCACATGGGTGCAATCAAGTAAAAGGATCCTGTAATAATTTACATAATCTCATTTGCCACTGGCGTATCATCAAGTACAGATCAATGACAACACAGAATGGGTGTTGGATCACAAAGTATTTATGAAATTATGGTTCGATGGGACACCGAATATTGATATGATGTTTTCACGCTTATTCGCCGGCTGCAAAACTATGTGGCATAACAGTGGCGAGAGATACATTATCGCTACAAGGAGGAGGAATGCTCTTTTATGTCTTCCTCCATTTTGCCCCATCAGTCGGATATTGAAATAGTGTCAGCATGATCCCACTTTAGGCTTTCGTACTGTCTGACTGGACTATGCAGCCATGATTCCTGCTTTGTCAGGAATAATAATACAACCTTATACAGTTATTCTAAACGTAAAACTTTGCTGGTCAGCCTGTGGCTCAGGAAACCAGCCTCTGCATGATAAAATCAATTTATCCTTTGGCAGATTCTGAGTAGACTGCTCCTACGGCTCGGGTTGTAATACCGATCCATGTATGTGCTCACTGCAGAGTGCAGGGATAGCATCCCAAAAAAGCAGTACAGTTCTTCTTCAGGAGATGAGAAGAGCTTTGTTTAATGCTACTGTTACATTTAATACGGTACAGATTACGGACTTGGAGTTCATTTTCAAATGGGTCTTTGACAATAATTGAGTTATAGGGCCATTAACTGTGCCCAATGTGCCTTCCCATCACATTTGCTGCAGCAAATGGGACCCACTCTGTCGGGTTCACCCCAGGATATCGAGTTTGTAAAGGATCTTTAACACAGGTTCCCCCAGGACAAGTACAGGGCAGCATGGGATATTGTCATTGTGTTAACACTACTTCACCAGGGGGCTCCAGCTACATCCTTAGCTTTGGCCGTCTCTCATAAGGTTGTTATCCTCATGGTGCTGGTCTCAGCACAACGGGTTCAGTCACTACATAATTGCGACTGGACAGGACGGTTACATCTGCAAATAATATAATATTTTAAGTTTTCAGCTAAGCTAAGCAGAGCAGAAGGGGTGTCAGGTTTCAAACTAGTTTAATGGCATACCCAGGGACCTTCGGTTATGTGAGGTCACACATATACAACAATATGTCAAGGTCACCAAGAGCCTCTGAACTAGCAATGCTTGTTAGTTACAAAAAACTTTTTGACCACCTTATCTACCTGCGACTCAACCTTCAAGAAACCATGCACTTGTACTCCTCAATCCCTCTGTTCTACACCATTACCCAGAGGCCTACCATTTACTGTATTGGTCCTGCTCTTCTTCGATGTCCCTAAATGTTAGACCTCACACTTCTCTGTATTAAATTTCATCAACCATTCTTCAGCCCACCAATTGATCCAGATCCTGCTGCAATCGTTCACAACTATCTTCACTATCTGCAAACCCACCCACTTTTGTATCATCAGCAAACTTGCTCATCTTTCCCTGTATGCTCTCATCCAAATCATTGATGAGGAGAAATGTATTCGGTCAGAGGGTTGTGAATCTGCAGAATTCTTTGCCACCGAAGGCTGTGGAGGCCGTCAGTGGATATTTTAAAGGCAGAGATAGATTCTCGATTTGTACGGGTGTCAGAGGTTATGGGGAGACGGCAGGAGAATGGAGGGAGAGATAGATCAACCATGATTGAATGGCAGAGTAGACTTGATGGCGGTCTGTTACCCCTCGAGACAGTTCTACCCACAGATATATGACCGATACCACCACAGCAATGAACGAACATGTTGACTCCAACCCAGAACTCATGTGTTCAAGGCATGCTCCAGAGACTGATTGAATTTTCCATTGAATTTTATTGTTGAGGTTTGTGTTGTGTGGTGTTCAAGAGTCTTAGCTGTAGCTATTGGGAAGAAGCAATTGTTAAACCTGGGGGGTCATTGTTTTACCTTCTTTCTGATGGTAGGAATGAAATGAGAGCATGGTCAGGCCAATGTCGGTCATTTTCAGTTGAATGAAACAATGAATATTTTAGAGAAGGGCCAGAGAATCCAGACCAATATTCATACCTTAAATATCCCTAAAAAGAGATATAATCAAGCCGTTGGCCGTTGTCCTTTGTGGTTCAGATTTACATAAATAAATTTCCACCCGACATACCACTGTGAATACATTCAAATGCTTTTCATTGCGTATAAAGTGATTCGGAATGAACTGGCGCCGTGAAAGACACTATGCACAAGTTTTAGTTTTAGAGATACAGCACGGAAACAGGCCCCTCGGCTCACCGAGTCCGTGCCAACCAGCGATCCCTGCACATTAACACTTTCTTATCCACACTAGGGACAATTTACACATACACCAAGCCAATTTACCTACAAACCTGTACATCTTTGGAGTGTGGGAGGAAACTGAAGATCTTGGAGAAAACCCATGCGGTCACAGGGAGAACATACAAACTTCATACAGACGGCACCCACAGTTGGGATTGAACCCAGGTCTCCTGCGCTGCAAGCACTGTAAGGCAGCAACTCTACTGCTGCGCCACTGTGCCACCACAATAAAGGCGTAGACTATTTTCTAAATGGGGGGAGAATCCAGAAATCGGAGGTGCAAAGGGACTTGGTAGTGCAGGTGCAGCATTCCCAAAAAGTTAATCTGCAAGTTGAATCGGTAGTAAAGAAAGCAAACATAATCCTAGCATTTATTTCAAAGGGCCTTGTATACAAAAAAAAGGATGTAATGCTGAGGTTCTAAGACACCAGTCAGGCTGCATTTGGAGCAATTTTGGGTACCATATCTGAGGATGTGTAGGCCCTGGAGAGGTTATGGGGAAAAGGCAGGAGAATGGGGTTAGGAGGGATAGATAGATCAGCTTTGATTGAATGGTGGAGTAGACTCGAAGGGCCAAATGGCCTAATTCTGCTCCTATCACTTATGACAAAGGGACAGGGCTTTGGCTCTATGTCTGGACCACAATCCCTCTAATGCATTGTGCTGCAAGAATGTGGGTTGCTGATACGCATTGCACGAATGATCAATTAATATTTTAAACAACTACCCACCATCCTTCCTTCACATCTGAAAAAGGGTCTTAACCAGAAATGTTGTCTGTCTATTCCCCACACAGATGCGGAGTTCCTCCAAAGCTGTTTTGTTCATCCATCCTTCATTTAAAGTCAACAAGTAAGCACCCTTGTTGCTGTGTTTTACAATATACATTACTTAAACTTGACCACTAGGCCCAGTAATAATCCCGCAAGTCGAGTAGAAACTCAGTTTTGGTGAAGACTCTGCAGCCGAAACATGAATGGCTTCTTTCCATAGCAGCTGCCAGACTAAGTGCTTCTGACATTTTCTGCTTTGATTTCAGATTTCCAGCATCTGCAGTGTTTTGATTTGCAGTAATTCTGCTGGTCATTAACTTCTCATACCTTCCCCATATTCACCTGTATCCTCTCTGACTCTTTCCTCCACCTCTCCCACACTACATCGACCCCACCACCACTCTTTCCCTGCACTCGATTACAGGTGCTGTCTAAAGAGTTTGTACATTCTCCAGGTGCTCTGGTTTCCTCTCACATTCTAAACACACGCAGGTTTGTTTGTTAAGTGACGTCTGTAAATTCTCCCGTCTGCAGGATAGAACTAGAGTTTAGGTGACTGGGTGCCACGACCTTGGCGGACCGAAAGGCCTGTTTTCACACCATGTCCCCAAACCCCATTCTTACCTCAAAAAAATCTCCTCGGATGAATTAGTTGAACCAAATACTTTTGCAGATTATTTCGCAGTCTTCCCATTTGTTTGTTTGCTCCTGAATATCAATATTAGCACCCATAGTGCATCTTCCTCAGTAACATGGTGGTGCATCAGTAGAGTTGCTGCTTTACAGCGCTTGCAGCGCCAGAGACCTGGGCTTGATCCCGACTAATGTGCTGTCTGTGCAGAGTTTTTACGTTCTATAAACTATAAATATTCCACTTTGCCAGCTGTATTTGAAGCTGAGCTAAAGACAGCACAGTGTTAACACTCAACAAAACTGAAATGTTAAATCCTCATTCCAAAGCAATACTTTCAACTAAACAATTTAAATTCAAATTGCCTTTCAAGGGACAACATCAAACAGTACATTACGTTAAGATTTGATAGACATAGGCAAGATTATGAGTGGGCTGAAATAGGTTAGGGATAATTTTTTTCCATTAGCAAGCGTTTCAAATACCAGTGGGCACAGGTGTGAACAGCAAGAAATATAGGGAATACAAGGAGGGATAAATATTTTTAAAGAACATCAAGAATGCAGCTATGGTCCAAAACAGTGCCTGCCAATGTGATGGAAAAGATCAGGATACATTGGATAAGTTTTCCAGAAAAGAAATTGGGAACAGTCTGAATGAGTTTGCCCTGCAGACAGTGGGTATAGACTTAATGGCTGAATGGCAACCTTCTGTACAACCATGATTTATGGCTTAAATATTGAAATCCAGCACCAACGTGTGTTTTAAGCAGCTGTTACTGCAGTCATTAGCATTAATTAAAAATTAAATAGGATCACTGACCTGCGTCAGTGGAATGATTACTAGCTTATCACACAAAATATTCTACCCAGAGGTTAAAAGCAGTTTCCAGGAAATAGTGGGTTTATTCACAATTAAATCCTTTAAAACCAAATTTGTAGTCGATTCTGATCAAGCAAATAGATAGATGGTTCTTAATAAGCAAGAACTTTTCCTTCAAATCCCATTATTATTAAATACTGCATAATTTATGTAATTGCCCTTTTCTGGCAATTAAATATTTTAATTGCCCTTTACCGTGGGAAAAATGTTATGTAAAGAATCGGTTCATTGTGTAATGAACAGATATTGATAAGGAAACTCAAGGTAAAGGAATCATTAGGAGGTAGTGACCATAATATGCTACGTTTTAATGTACAATATGAGGGGAGAAGTTAAAATCGGAAGAGTCAGTATTGCAGTTGAGCAAAGGGGACTATGGAGGCATGAGGAAGCTGGCCAAAGTTGACTGGAAAGGGAGCCTAGCAGGGATGACAGTGGAACAGCAATGGCAGGTATTTCTGGGAATAATACAGAAGATGCAGGATAATTTCATTCCAGAGGAAGAAAAATTCTAAGGGGAGTAAGAGGCGACCGTGGCTACAAGTGAAGTCAAGGCCAATTATAGAATGAAAAGAGAAGACGTAAAACATAGCAAAGATGAGCGGGAAACCAGAGGATTGGGAAACTTTTAAAGATCAACAGAAAGTAACTAAAAAGGCAATATGGGGAGAAAAGATGAAGTACAAAGGTATATGAAGGAGAATAGCAAAAGCTTCTTTAGGTATGTGAAGAGGAAAAAAGTGAAGAGATTGATCTCTTATTTTTTTTTCTTTCCTTTGTAAAGCTGATATTCTGGGTTATCTTATGGTTTGTATAGGAAAGGCAAAAATAACCTTTGTGGCTTCAGCCTATTCCTTTTTCGGTCATTGATTACGTGGACGTTGTGTGAAATGGATACAGTGTTGGTCCATATTCACACAGATTGCAAAGTTTTGTTCTTTTTAATGTACGACTGAAATAAAGTATTCATTCATTAATTCCACCTTCCATCAGTGAGGAATGTGGAGGAGTCACTGTGGTGGATGTTTATGTTAAAATGTATTTTGTGTGTTCTGTTACTTTTTAATTGGTAAATGAAATTCCTCGCATGTTGCAAAAACATATTTGGCTAATAAAGTAAGATTATGATTATGATCCCGACCTCAGGTGCTGAAGGGTCTGTTTCCACGCTGTATCTCTAAACTACAATAAAATGCCTTCTGAAATGCTCAATACAGCCACAGTGGTCTGAATCTATTGGCAGTTTTGAAACATTCGCCAGTATCCTCACATTATTTCAAGTCTCTTCATAATGACTGCACTTTTGTCCAGATCATCAAACTCAGAGGCATCTACTGATGATTCTGATCTAACTACAGTTAATCCACTTTTCTGACTGTTAACGCTGCCCTTTATATCACTAAATATATTTCCAGTGTTACCATTCTGGGTATGAATCTTTGTTGTGCCCGTACAACTCAGGCTTGTTGATGCTGCAGGATTTAACGCGCAGCAAACACTCAACTTTTGCTTCAAAACAATTACTCTCAGTTTAATATTAATGCTTAGAGCTTGCCATGATTTATTTGCACAGGAGCAATCCTCATACATACTGGAGCTTTTTTAAATGACAGTACGCACAAAATTATTTCTGATGGCTTCCAAATACAAATGGAACGCTGCAATCTCAATCCATGTGGTATGGGAGGGAGTAAACCATTCATAGACAGAGATTGGCCTTCTTTACCGTTATAGTAAAAAAAAACGTGGCATATAAAAGGTAAAGAGACAATGTTGCCGCCCCCCCCCCCCCCCCACCAGGGTGGAAATATCAAAAGCTACAGGGCTGGGATTTAAAGTGAGAGGGCAAAAGTTTCAAGGAGCTGCGCAGGGTGTTTTTTTTTAATACAATGGTTGCTGGTGTAGAAGTGGAGGCAGGTACAATAGCAGCATTTCAGAAGCTTTTGGATAGTCACATGAATGTGCAAGGAATCGGAGGGATATGAATCATGTGTAGGCAAAAGGGATTAGTATAAATTGGCATCATGTTTGGTTCGCATATCATGGGCCGAAGGACCTGTTCCTATCTGTATTGTTCCATGTTTTATGCATTAATTATTGTTTAGAACAAAAAGTATCAATTAAGGAAGAGCCATAGGAAGCAACAGACAGGAGGTAGAATAAAAGTTGGCACTTCAGAACTAAAGAGACAAAAAGGTTTCAGCAAGATAGATGTGTTTCTGGAATGCGAGAATAAATCCCACCAATCTAATTATACAAAGAAATCCCCAAAAGTTTAAATAAAAGTCAACTAATGGTAAACCTCTTGTTGCAATAAATTACTTGTTCTGATAACTATCAGATACCTACGTGGAGTATGATTTGAAAAGTATTTATTTTTTAATTTCATAAAATAAGGTTTTCTGAACATATTGCTGCAATATTCTACAAATGTAATCAACATCAGTAGGTCAAAAAGGTATTGCCTTCAAGATAAATATATATTTCTTGAATGCATGAGACATTAATCATTTAATTTCAGCCAGCGCTGCTGCTCTTCGCTCTGTGTTCTGAAACAAAGCTCGGATCAAATTCTTTGCCTCAATTGGAGAAAATTCTGCTGCAAATGGTCCTTTCCCATCGGTCCACCTAAACTCAAGATTAAAGAAAGTAAAAACATTTATGAACTTCAAATGTGCTACAAGCTTAAAATGTCATCAAATTGGCTTTAAATGTAATTGCAGTTGCTGTATTTTTAACATGGATGCCAGATAATTGAAAGTTAAAAAATAGTTCTGTTACAATCTGGCATATCAATATTTCAAAGATAGACACGAAAATCTGGAGTAACTCAGCGAAACTGGTAGCATCTCTGGAGAGATGGAATGGGTGACCCGAAGTCACACATTCCTTCTCTCCAGAGATGTTGCCTGTCCCACTGAGTTACTCCAGCTTTTTGTGCCTATCTTCGGTTTAAACCAGCATCTGCAGTTCCTTATCAATATTTCATCAGTTACAAAATATTAAACCAAGATCCCATCTAACTTTCACGTACAGAAGCCAAAGTCCCCACAGCAATGTTGAGGACACAAGCCGAATTCTTCATGAACCTTGCCTGGTGTCAATATTAATATCCAAGAGGACCAATGTCATACTTTTGCCTTTGTCCAATAACCTTCCTTTCAAAAAACCCCTTCACCTGTATCCACTTATTACCACACGCACACACACACACACAAAGCAGGGTCCCAACCCAAAACATCACCCACCCATGTTCTCAAGAGATGCTGCCTGTGTATTTTTTATTAATGCTGCCAAGGAGAAAATGACCAATTGCTAATTTGGCAAATTCAACTAATCTAAAGAACCGACTTTTATTTAGGAGTTTGGGAAGAATAATCTCAGGAGAATATTGATTTAAAAGAATGATTTGACTTTATCCTGTAGCCTGCTTGTAGTCGAGGATCATACCTGTCCACCAGCTCCTGCAGACTAGCCTGAAGAACTATCATCAGCTCTTTGAATTTCAGCCACTTTGGCACATAAATTGGTGTCTCTTCTTGAAATTTTTTGTTCATGCTTTCTTCAAGTAATGGTTGAAAAATTCCAGGTCCCTCATCAAGTATAGTTCTACATAATGCATAAAGGCCATCAGCACTTTCTGAGGTGATGTCCTACAAGACACAAGGGACAGACTGTTAAGAAAAGCGGTCAATCGAAAACTAATTGTAGAAAATCGGTGTTCACATGACATTCAGATCAAAATCTCTTTATGAGTACGATATTATTTTTGCAATCATAAAACACCAATTTGTCAAGAGCATGGTTTGTATCTATTCTAAAGGCACACAAAGTGACATGTCCACAGTAAGGTTGCACAAAACGCAATGAATTTACATTCCATACAATTAAAATTCCAACCGCAAAGAGTGGGTCACCCTGAACCGGCTCCATACATGGTCGGACGGTTCAAAGCCAACATGCATTGCTGGGGGCTGCGTTCATCAGCAGCCTGCATGTGTGGAGCAGACCAACAAACAGCGCAGCATGTCATTTTCGACTGCACTGTCCTCCGACTGGGTAGACCTCACGACCCTCGACAATAGCACATTGAATTGGCTGCAGCGTCTAGAGGGAATTACATAATTTCTGCTGCCTCAAATGCAAGACGACATCAATCTGGAATTTAAATACCAGTAAGACAATGATAAGCACTGAAGTATTAGAATTGGAAACCACCATCTAGTTTATGTCCTTCATGGAAGGAAATCTGCCTTGCTGTCCCAACATTATAATTCTTAATGGAAATTAGAGAGGCAATAAATGCCAACATTCCAGCAACATCCACAGTCTTTGATTGGCATCACAAAAAACTCTCCCCATATCATTTTCCATTACCTCCAGCATTGTGATTTTGTTCACAATATCTGTAATTGCTGTATTAAGCAAAGTTCCCAACGATTTGCAATATATGTGAACTGGAAGTACATCTTGCCAAACTTTGCCCAGCCGCTTTAACTGATGGATCACCTGTCGGAACAAAAAACAAATTCTGTTAATGGTTAGAATAGAACAACCACAATCAATTATCAGGTTATATAAATGGAACAGTGTTAATAATGACATCACACTAGCATATAATTTACAAACACTGCCAGTTTTCATTGTGGCGGAGGCAGGCAGAGGAGGGGGGAGGCGGGAGGCGGGGGGGGGGAGGTGGAGGGGGAGGAAGGTGGCGGAGGGGAAGGGGGGGGCCGAGGCGGGGGGGGCCGAGGCGGGGGGGGGGGGGGGCCGAGGCGGGGGGGGGGGGCCCCGAGGCGGGGGGGGGCCCCGAGGCGGGGGGGGGGGCCCCGAGTCGGGGGGGGGGGGGCCGAGTCGGGGGGGGGGGCCGAGTCGGGGGGGGGGGCCCCGAGTCGGGGGGGGGGCCCCGAGTCGGGGGGGGGGGGCCGAGGCAGGGGGGGGGGCCGAGGCAGGGGGGGGCCGAGGCAGGGGGGGGCCGAGGCAGGGGGGGGCCGAGGCAGGGGGGGGGCCGAGGCAGGGGGGGGGCCGAGGCAGGGGGGGGGCCGAGGCAGGGGGGGGGCCGAGGCAGGGGGGGGGCCGAGGCAGGGGGGGGGCCGAGGCAGGGGGGGGGCCGAGGCAGGGGGGGGGCCGAGGCAGGGGGGGGGGCCGAGGCAGGGGGGGGGCCGAGGCAGGGGGGGGGCCGAGGCAGGGGGGGGGCCGAGGCAGGGGGGGGGCCGAGGCAGGGGGGGGGCCGAGGCAGGGGGGGGGCCGAGGCAGGGGGGGGGCCGAGGCAGGGGGGGGGCCGAGGCAGGGGGTGGGCCGAGGCAGGGGGAGGCCGAGGCAGGGGGAGGCCGAGGCAGGGGGAGGCCGAGGCAGGGGGAGGCTGAGGCAGGGGGAGGCCGAGGGACACATATACACACGCACACACACAACATACATATATATATACACATATATACATATGCACACAAATATATAAATATATATTATATATATGCACACATATATATATAATATATATTTATATGTATGTGTGCATATGTATATATGTGTGTTATATATATGTCTGTGAGTGTGATCCTGAGATTACGTCAAAACGGTATACGATAGCGTAACATTTTTTGGCCCACCTTACCGACCATTGTCTTGTGGTGTGGTGTGTCAAGTTTTGTTTAGATTGATGGTATATTTTACAAGTTATTCACATTTTAAACTTTACAAAAAACAATTTGACAAAAATCTCTTCCATCTGCACTGGCAGTTAGCAGCGTATGACGTCGTAATGGGATCTCATTTACATAAACTGCCCATCAGCAGTATTCTATAAACTGCCCCTCAGCAACGATCACAATGGGATCTCATTTACATGAAAAAAAACTCCCTTTTAAAAAATACAGCAGCTTTCCACCATTACATCAGTTTTAAAAAATACATCAGCTTCCACCTTAATGACATCAAAGGGGGTAGGGAGAGGAGAGGGATTATGGAGGGAGGGAGGTAGGGGCTGAGGGTAGGGGAAAGGAGAGGGAGGGAGAGAGGAGGGAGTGGGGGAGGGGTGGAGTAGAGGGGAAATATTTTTGCAGAATCTTACTCAGCTTTAATATTGTTTCTTCACATTTGAAGAAAGTTATATTTCATTATTGATATTTAAAGCCAACATTGAAAGTAATAACTGACTCTGCAGTGAGAGATTTATATCAGTTTCCAGTGATGATGTCATAATGGCATCTCAGTCATGCAATCACAATGGGATCTCATTTACACAATCTGCCATGAAGATTCCGAAAACCAAAAATGACAATACAATGTGATCTCTGCTGCCAATACACAAGCTATGAGAGGATTTTACATTGTTGTAAGGAGAGAGACGTAGTGGGGGAGATTTAAAAGTTTTAAAGTGACATTTAAAAGTTGAATTTCTTCACATCTGCACTGGCAGTTAGGCAGTTATGATATCACAATGCTCTACCAGCTACAATGTTTCTATCCAAGAACACCGAGTCCTTCACAGAAAATGTCCTCCAGGTAAAAATTCTGGTAGCCTAACCCAGCACAGTAACGTTTAATGATTAGATTTGGATAACAAAAGATGGCCTTGTCGGTGGCACATTAAATCTTAAGTGCAATTGCATTTTTTTTTTAATGTTAAAATGACCTGCACAGTTGGGGGCTATGGGTGACTGGTGGAATATTGCATTGGTGGAAACGGGTTGCATTGGGGAACGGGTGAGTGGTGGAATCTTACATTGGGGAATGGGTTGCGTTGGGAGGACCAGGTCTCCCATGTGACAGTGACCCAGCCAGTGAGTGGTGGAATCTTACGTCGGGGAACGGCTTGAGTTGGGGGACCAGGCCTCCTGTGGGGGCTGTGGGTGAGTGGTGGAATATTGCATTAGAGGAACGGGTTGCGTTGGGGGAACGAGTGAGTGGTGGATACGGGTTGCATTGGGGGAACGGTTGAGTGGTAGATTGTGTTGGGGACGAGGCCCCGATTGGTCTAGTATATATATTACTAAAACTCTCATCTTGTTTATCTATGAGTGGGATCCTGAAATTAGGCCAAAACGGTACAGGATAGCGCTATAATGTTTGGCCCACCTTACTCACCATTGTCCTGTTGTGTGTTGTATCAAGTTTCTTTCAGAGTGATGGTATATTTTACAAGTAATTCACATTTTAAACTTTAAAACCACTTTGACAAAAATCTCTTCCATTAGCAGCGTATGACGTCAGTGGTCTTTCAACTGCCAGTCAGCAGTGTTCCATTCCACAATGACATCACAATGGGATCTCATTGCTTCCACCTCACAATGCCATCAAGGAGGTAGGGAGGGGAGAGGGGTTATGGAGGAAGGGAAGGAGTAACTGAGGGTAGGAGAAATGAGAGGGAGGGAGAAGTGAGGGAGGGAGAGGTGAAGGAATGAGTTGAGGAGGGGAGGAGATGGGAAAGAACAGGGTGAAGAGGGTAAGTGCTGGGGAATGGAGGATAGGGGTAGGAAGAGGGATGGCGAGGCACACTTGGGGATGGTTGCCTTGACTCCCATCACAACAGGGATCTCTGGTATCTCAACGGGAACCCGTCAGCCACGCCTGCGCAGTTGTGGGCTATGGGTCAGTGGTGGAATATTGCGTTGGCGACCAGACCTTCCATGTGACAGGGACCCAACAGGTCCCACTTGGTCCAGTCAAATATTAAAACTCTGGATGCGTAATTAAAGTGGTTGGAATTTTTTTTAATATCTTCAAATATATTCTTATCTAGTAACTTAGAAAGGTTAAGTACTTACTCAAATTAACATTCACTTAAAAATGGTGACATTATAAACAGGAAATGCTGATGTCAAATAGGTAGCTATCTTTTTAATAGATCAATCAACTGATATGACCATGAAATACAGATGGACCTACATTGTAAGCCCAGAATTTCCTGATATTACTTTACACTTTTACATTATCCTCACCCTTTACCCATTGACCACAGTCATACAGGCTCAGTAGAATAATAGTAGAACTCAGTAAAAATAAAGTAAATCAAAATATAATTAAATATGATGCATGTCATTTATTTGTAAAAATAGCATATCCCTCAAAAAACACAATTTAAGCCATTCAAGCCTATTTCAAACGTGTGTTTCTGGTGCAGTCAGATTTGCAGTTTTTCCATATAGAATTTGCAGCACCTGGAGGCCATTTGGCCCAAATGATCCATGTCATTCTTATGTTTACATGAAACTCCCTTCCACCTCCCTCATCCCCAAATATGGTTATCTCATTTCTCGTTAGATGTAGCTAAATTGACATCCTTACAATCTCTTTGTGGTAGAATATTTATTGGTGCTAAATGTAGTGTTTTGATACAAAGGAAGCATTAAAATCGCTGCAAAGATCCAGTCAGAGTGAAGAAACTGCTTCCACTGTTCCATTATGGCCTGTTCCACTTAGGCGATTTTTTTAGGGGACTATCATAGTCGTAGCAGTTTGCCGAAAAACCGGCAACTGGACCCTCCCTACTGTCTACGATAATGTCTACAACAACCTACCACCTGGTCAACGTCAAGCTACTGACAACCGGCGACCCATTAGGACGTCCACCTACAACCACACTTAAGACAAACTACGACCACTCGCAACAAGGTACGATGGACAAGAAAAAAAGTGACTGCAGGAATAGAGACATGGAACAGAAGTAATTAGATTGCTATTTACCAGACTATTTACCTGCTATTTAGATTGCTATTTTGTCAGCTCGGGGTCCAAATAACAAATGGCAACCACCAATCCCCCACTCTAATATTAAACAATGAAAATCTCAATTTACATTTCGATCACATCTTGTACATTTGTTTTCTGGAGTAAAAGAACACCCATTTTCATAGCCCGTTCTGGTTAGTTACACATCACGGTTTTCTTTTTTTTTGTACCAAATCTGTTTTTTATGTAGCCGATGGACTAAAACCTTCCTTGGTACTTAAGTACTTGTAATTGCAATTGTAATTAAGACTTGTAATTGCAATGATGTCAGTAAAACTCTCTAGCAACTTGCAAATGGAGAAAAAAAAGTTATGTCTAACCTGTCGGACAGCTTTGTTTGCAGCCGAGTAATTTTCAGCATCCTCCAGACTTGAAAGATTTCTCGCAGTTGATAACCTTTCCAATAACTCGTCTCTCTGCGTACGCAACTGTGCCAAAAAACATTCTGTTCCTGGCAGAGAAAAGTAATGCTGTTTTAAATGCAGATTAAAAAAAATGTTTTATAAAGTTGGTCAGATTTTAAACACAACACTGTTCTTCAATTTATATGCATTTCATATGCCAGTATGCCAGCTTTTAATTTATAACACTAATTCCAAATTGATTTAATTTTAATATCACACCCTAAATTCATCATGCCAATTGGCATGTACTTTCACATGATGAAAGGAGATTCATTCAACCAGTGCACAGGTTACTTTGCAATTTAAAAAAATCAGATCTTTATACAATAATAGAAGTCTAATTACATTCCAAAAAAATGAGTAGGACAAATATTAATCAGTATTTACAACACATCCAATTTTCTCCTCTGCTGCAGCAATTCAATTCCTCGGCTTCCATTTATCGCCTCATACTCATAACATAGAAACTTCAACAAAAAATTACCCAAGTTAGAGCACTGCATCTACACTCAGCAATGTCACAAATACGTCAGGCCAAGTAGAAAAACAGAAAGATTTTAAAGGAGGCAGCAAAAACACACCAAACCAGGCAACTGTTACCCATATACCAATATTTGGTGTGCAGAACTATACGCTGAGAGCTCCAGTCTTAAAGAATGGATGAATGAATATGCAGTTGCATGTCGCTTCTGATAGTTAGGGTCAATCTGAGGGGGCTCCGTCGAGTATGGCTGCCCTGCCAGCAGCTGTTAGTCTTTTCACCCTTTTTAAAATTTTTAGTGCGTTAAAGTGTTTGTTTGTGGAGGTCTTTTAGTCTTTTATGTGGGGGGTGGGGGAGGGGAAGGGGGAAACTTTATTTCCTAGTCCCTACCTGGTCGGAGAGGCAGCTTCCCTCCGAGCTGCTTCCTTGCGGCCTACCATCGGAGCGGCGTTTCCTGTCGGGACCTGCAGGGACTGCAGCTTCGATGGCAACACAGCGCTGGGACACCATCACGGAGCAGGCGATGCCTTGCCAGGTCGCCGTGCGGTAAGCTCCGGAGTGCTGTGGCCGCCGACTCCCAACATAGCGGAGCTGTGGCTGCGGACGTCTAGCCGCTGGATTTAAAACATCACGGAGCCTGGGATTCGAGATCGCCAGTCGGAGCTCCAAACCAGCGCGGCCTGAGGACCGCGGGAGCCGCGGTCTCCGCGGGAGGAGGCAGCCGCTCCAGACATTTCCAAGCCGCTGAGGAGTGTTCACCCGACGCCGGAGTTCCAGTTTTCCAGCAAAAGGGCCCAAAAACATCGGACTGGCTGCGGAGGCCATAATAGGCCCGACTATGGGTGAACAGGATGGGACTGGACTTTGCTGCCTTCCCCCACAGTGGGAACCATTGTGGGGGGATGTTTTTATGTTGTTAAATTCTCTAATGTTATGTCTTATCTTTATTAGTGTGCTGCATTGGCAAGACAAATTTCATTACACCATTTGGTGTATGTGATAATAAATGGCCTTTGTCCTTTGTTTGTTGTACAACCACTCAATTACCCCCTCTGGCAGCTTGTTCCATGTACACACCACCCCTTATGTGAAAAAGTTACCATTCAAATTCCTATTAAATCTTTTCCCCTTCACCTTAAATCTACGTCCTCTGGCTCTTGATTCCCCGACTCTGGGCAAGAGACTGTGCGATCACATGATCTATTCCTCTCATGATTTTATACACTTCTGAGATCACCCTCATCCCCAGTCTGCTCAACCTCTCCCTATACCTCAGACCCTCAAGCCCTGGCAACATCCTCATAAATCATCTCTGCACCCTTTCCAACTTTGCATATTTCCTATAACATGGTTCCCAGAACTGAACACAATACTCTAAATGTGGCATTACAAACGTCTTATATAACTGCAACATGATCTCCCAACTTCTATACTTAATACTCTGATCGATGATGGTCAATGTGCCAAAAGCCTTTTTGACCAACCCTATCTACCTTTGATGCCACCTTCATGTAAATATGTACCTGCACTCCTAGATCCCTCTGCTCTACAACACTGCCCCAAGCCTTACCATTCACTGTGTGGGCTATATTTGCTTGTACGGCAGTGCAAGAATTGCTGATTAGTAATAATATAGTTAACTTACCAAAATGCAACGCCACACATTTCTCTTTTTTAAATTCCATCAACCACTCCATAGCTCACATAGCCAACCATCTTCACTAACTACAATACCACCCATTTTCGTGTCATCTGCAAACTTGCTAATCATGCCCAGCACTGAACCCTGAGGCACAGCACTAGTCACAGGCCTCCAGTCCAAGAAGCAACCTTCCACCATCATCCACTGCTTCCTTCCATGAAGCTAATTTTCTATTCATTTAACTATCTCTCCTTGGATCCCATGCAATCTAACCTTCCAGAATAGCCTACCATGTTCGAATGCTTTGCTATAGTCAATATATACATCTACAGCTCTGCCCTCAACCTTTTTGATCACATCTTCAAAAAACTCAATTAGGATGGACTCTGAGCAGAATATTTATCCCTTAAACCAGCAATGCTTTAATCAACAGCAGCACATAACAATAATCCAGGACACTGCTAAACATCATACAGTGCCCTCCATAATGTTTGGGACAAAGACCCATCATTTATTTATTTGCTTCTGTACACAATTTGAGATTTGCAATAGAAAAAAAAAAATCACATGTGGTTAAAGTGCACATTGTCAGATTTTATTACAAGCCCTTTTTATACATATTGGTTTCACCAAGTAGAAATTACAGCTGTGTTTATACATTGTTCCCCCATTTCAGGGCACCATAATGTTTGGGACATGTGGCTTCACAGGTGTTTGTAATTGCTCAGGTGTGTTTAATTGCCTCCTCAAGGCAGGTATAAGAGAGTTATCAGCACATAATTTTTCCTCCAGTCTTTCCATCACATTTGAAAACTTTTATTGATGTTTATCAACATGAGGACCAAATTTGTGCCAATGAGAGTCAAAGAAGCCATTATGAGACTGAGAAACAAGAATAAAACTGTTAAGAGACATCAGTCAAACCTTAGGCTTGCCAAAATCATGTTTGGAACATCATTAAGAAGAAAGAGAGCACTGGTGAACTTAATCGCAAAGGACAAGGAAGACCTCCACAGCTGATGACAGAAGAATTCACTCTATAATAAAGAAAAATCCCCAAACACGTGTCCGACAGATCAGAAACACTCTTCAGGTGTGTATTTGTCAATGACCACTGCCCGCAGCAGACTTCATGAACAGAAATACAGAGGCTACACTGCAAGATGCAAACCACTGGTTAGTCAAAAAAATAGGATAACAAGGTTACAGTTTGCCATGTACTTAAAAGAGCAACCACAGTTCTGGGAAAAGTGGACAGATGAGATGAAGATTAACATATCAGAGTGATGGCAAGAGCAAAGTATGCAGGAGAGAAGGAACTACCCAAGATTCAAAGCATATAATCTTACCTGTGAAACGCTCTGCGGTGAGGATGTTATGTCCTGGGCATGTATGGCTGCTGAACATTGGCCAGTGGTTCATTCTACAGCAAGACAATGATCCCAAACAATTTGTTTAAGAAGGAACTGCAGATGCTGGAAAATCGAAGGTAGACAAAAGTGCTGGAGAAACTCAGCGGGTGCAGCAGCATCTGTGGAGCGAAGGAAATAGGCAACATTTCGGGCCGAAACCCTTCTTCAGACTGATGTAGGGTGGGGGGGGGGGGGGGGAGGGGGAGGGTGGGGAGAAGAAAGGAGAAAGGAAGAGGAGGAGCCTGAGGGCTGAGGGAGAGCTGAGAAGGGGAGGAGACAGCAAGGGCTACCGGAAATGGGAGAAATCAATGTTTATGCAGCCAGGGTGCAAACTGCCCAAGCGGAATATGAGGTGCTGCTCCTCCAATTTCCGGTGGTGCTCACTCTGGCCATGGAAGAGGTCCAGGACAGAAAGGTTGGATTCGGAATGGGAGGGGGAGTTGAAGTGCTGAGCCACCGGGAGATCAGGTTGGTTAATGCGGACCGAGCGTTTCTCCAGCACTTTTGTCTACCAATGATCCCAAACACACTGTTAAAGCAACAAAGGAGTTTTTCAAAGCTAAAAAATGGTCAATTCTTGAGTGGCCAAGTCAATCACTCGATCTGAACCCAATGGAGCATACCTTTTATACACGCAAGAGAAAACCCAAAACAAACATAAGCTAAAGATGGCTGCAATACAGGCCTGGGAGAGCATCACCAGAGAAGACACCCAGCAACTGGTCTACTTCTATGTCATGTTGCTACACTTTTCCAATCCACTACATAACACAGGCTCTGACATGTGGGTTGAAGACATTGAGATCTTCTGGTTTGCAGGGGTCTGGGAGGAGGGGGCAGGTACGTGGGTGCTTCATAGTTTGGGTTGCCTCCCCAGTCACATTCAGTTGGTGAATCGTTGTTGTACCCCCACTTCTGCATGAGGGCTTTGCACCGTCCGACCAGTGTTCTGAGGCAGTTAAGGCAGAGCCAGACTGACCATATCTTTTTCGCTCCCAATGAAAGGGATTCCTCAGAGTATAGTGTCAGTGCGTGGGGTTTTTATTGTAGCAGTGTCACCCAAGTATCTATCCTACAGGTGTGGGGGATATCATCCAGGGGTTGAACTGCATGTAGGAAGCTATTTCTGGATTTTAACCTCTGGATGTATTGGAAGAGTGGGTGACAAGGGTTATCCTCCTGCTTGCTGCATTCCACTTTTGAGGATATTGCTCTCTTGATTGGAGGGGGTACAATACCACATCAGGCACGTGCCGTCTGGGTAAGCAACCTGGGTAAGGTACCCGGACTAAAATTATGAAATGGCAATTATTAAATATAAATAGTAAAGGCATGGGAGAATTATGCCTATCTAAGAGATCGATCTCTTAGGTAGGCATAATTCTCTGTGCCTTTCAACCGCAGCCCTTGTAACATGTGAAGGTCTGTGCAGCCCACGAGCCGTCAGCGCTGCTTGAAGCCGTCAATTTCAAGGTGAGCTGAAGGCAGCTGAAATTCTGCCTTTGCAGTACTGCTCATGCACAGCAGCCTACTGTGCATGCGCAGCGCGAGTTTCTTGGCGGGTTTTTCAAATATGGATTGTCATTATTTTAAGAGTATCTTAGGAAACAAAGAGTGAAGAATGGAGTTTGTGTACCAATAATGAGGTAAGTACATTTCTTGGTGCTTTATGTTTTTAAATACCATATTTCGCGGGGTGGGGGAAGAGCTCCTTTCACAGCGTTTGGGGAGTCTGGCCTGGGGTAAAGCTGCGGGGAGGGCAGGAGCGTTGTGAAGGAGGGGATCGGGGCCAGTAACCCGGGGAGTGAATTAGCTCGGGTGGCTGCGAGTGGCCGCCGGGACCGGACAGCCCCTTCTGCCGGTCCCCGCTCACCTCAGGCAGTGCTCTCCGTCTGAAAACCTCTCTCCTGCCGCTCGCCGGCCTCACTCATGTCAGCCGCTTCCCGACAGCGCGCTCAAGGGACCAGTTGAAGTTACTTGGCTGTCGGAAATTAAGGATTTGCGGGAAGCAGCTGACATGAGCAAAGCCGGCGAGCTGCAGGAGAGAGATGTTTAGACGGAGAGCACTGCCAGAGGCGAGCGGGCCGGCAGAAGGCGCTGAAGTGGCAGCCGGTTCTGCTGTCATTTCAGTGGCCGCTCGCAGTCACCCGAGCTGCTTCCTTCCCCGGAAGTGCCGGCCAGTTCTGCTGTACGTGCCTGGAGCACTGCGGTAGTGGTGAGTGAGTCTGACATGATCTCCGACCCCCTCCTTCTCACCACTCCTGCCCTCCCCGCATCTTTAACCCCTTGAATTAGTATTGTCATTCAATAAGATGACAACTGATTCAACGTCCCGGTGTGCTCCCGATTTTCCCACCATCTCTCCACCCGCCTTCATCCTCTGTCCCCCGCACATTCAGTAAATACAAAATGAAGGGGATTTAGAAGCCTTGGCAAAATTGAATTGTTACTTATTTTTATTTTTTACGGAGAGAACAATCTGTGCATGCGCGGTTTAAGATTTTTTTTTTTAAGCCGACTGACTGCCTACCTTGTGTAATTACTCACGGCACGTGCCTGCACAGCAGGTACAGGTCGTCAACTTGTATGGGTTTGAGGCAGCCAAAGATGGTTCTGCATGCTGCTTTTAGCACCGGATCCAACTTCTTGGCATGTGAAGAACGTCCCCAGACTGGGCAGGCATATTCGGCTGCTGATTAGCATAGTGCAAGGGCAGTACTCTGGAAGGTTCCTGGATCTGATCCCCATTTAGAGTTGGCCAGCTTTCTCAGTATGTTACCTTTGCTTTTGTCTTGCTGACATGGTCTTTGTAGCTCCCGGGTAACTCCTAGGTATAAGGGTTTGGCTGAGTAAGCTAGACTCTTCCCATACCAGTGAACAGTTAATTTGCATCACGGTTCCCGAGGTGAAAAGTGGCAATTTGTGTTTTGGCTTTGTTTGCCTGTAAATGATTTAGGGCGTAGTAGTTGGTAAGGCCATCTAACACTTCAGTGAGGGACTTCCATTTCTGCGAAGGACTGACACTGAGATGCAATACATAGGTCATCAGCATACAGGAAGCTCCTGGTACTTGGGTGGTTGGGTTGGTTGTTGGTGTAAATGTTGAAAAGCAGAGGGGCAAGACACTGCTTTGAGGAAGCCCATTCTTTTGTCTGCACCATCTGCTGCGATCACCCCTGAGGTCCACAAAGAAGCGTCCGTTCTCCAGCATGTTTTGGATCAGAGCTGTCAGACTTGCGTCCTTTATGTTCTTAGATAGCTTTTACACCAATGGTTGACTGTGTCAAAAGCCGCTGACAGGTCTACAAAAGCGGCACCAGTGATAAGTCCTTTCTCGTATGCATCCTCAATTATTGGGTCAGATTCAGGAGCTGGCTTGTGCAGGACTTTCCAGGTCTGAAGCCTGCTTGTTCAGGAAGTTGTTCACTGCTGGTCAGTGATGGGGCCCAGGCAATTCAAGAGTAGCCTCTCAAACAATTATGGATCAGGGCAGGGAGGTGGGTCAGAAGTTCTTGGGGTCGGCTGGATCTTTTCCAGGCTTCAGTATAGCCACTATCTTTGGTCGTCTCCACATCTTTGGTAGCTTGTTGATTCTGAGACAACTGTTTGATTAGGTCAAGAAACCATTGCTTGCCGACTGGTCCTAGGTGTTTGACTTGTTCACATAGAATGTCATCGAGTCCAGCTGCTTTGTTGTTCTTCATTACTTAGATGCCAAGGAGGAGTTTACCCATGGTGAAGGGTCTGGTAAGGTTAGTATCCCCTGGTTAGCAACTGGTGATAGCCATAAATCGCAGACTTCAAGCAGTCATTGCATGCAAAGGATATGCAACAAAATACTAAACATGACTACATTAATTTACATGACATTGCTGTGTCCCAAACATTATGGTGCCCTGAAAGGGGGGACTATGTATAAACACTGATGTAATTTCTACATGATGAAACCAAAATAAAAATGGCCTTTATTAAAATCTGACAATGTGCTCTTTATAGACAATAGGTGCAGGCCATTCGGCCCATCGAACCGGCACCGCCATTCAATGTGATCATGGCTGATCATCCATAATCAGTACCCCGTTCCTGCCTTCTCCCCATATCCCCCGACTCTGCTATCTTTAAGAGCCCTATCTAGCTCTCTTGAAAGTATCCAGAGAAACGACCTCCACCGCCCTCTGTTTCAGAGAATTCCAGACTCATAATTCTTTGTGTGAAAAAGTGTTTCATCATCTCCGTTCTAAATGGCTTACCCCTTATTCTTAAACTGTGGCCCCCAACATTGGGAACTACATCATTTTTTTCTATTACAAATCTTAAATTGCGGAGTACAGGCAAATAAATAAATAATGGGTCTTTATCCCAAACATTATGGAGGGAACTGTAAATCCATACAACCACCACACTATGTTAATAAGATTTCTAGGGGTTATTTTTTAAAATATACAAAATACCCTCCAAATGCAGAATAATACTAAGTTCACTACTCAGTTACAGAAATATGCATAAAACCACCATCCACAGCTAAATGAATTTGGCGAGACCCTGTGAATAATCAAATCAAAGTAGGAATACAGGTTAAATTGATGTCACCTACTGTTCAGAATGTGCTCACATGAATTTCTTCCAGATCTTTTAAGCACATTAGAAACCCAAACATGTTGGTGCAGTTAAAGATGACATGTCTTAATCCTCCTCTGCATCAAAAGTAACTACCTCAGAATTAGAATCAATTTAAATTCCCAATAAGCAAGGCAAGAAAATTCAACCCATGTCACAGAAACAGCAGTGATTTCAAAATATGGTTCTAATTCTCGTTAACCCAATTAAGTCACTAATTCAAATTATATCAAAGCCTGGAGATATGGAACAGTCTCCTATTGTTTTAAACATAGTAGATCATAATTGCTGGATAAGCAAATGTTTTAAAAATCTTTGACATGCTATTGAAATAAGTGAAGCAACATCTAGTCACAAACCTAGTCGCCTAAAACTTGGCACAAAGTCTACGAAGGTTGCAGCTCCATTGCACAAAGGACTTGGAAGCCGATACTGGAATTGGTGTCCAAGCGTGATCAAATGGTGAGCAATGTACATGCAATTGTTGTGGTGTATAGCAGCTAGCTGGGGCAACTTCTGCAGAGTCTCCCTATTTGAAAATAAGAATGGATGAATTAGAATCTACCATAATGTAGTATCTTCCTGAAACTACACAACAATGTAGGTATTTAATAAATATACAAAGCCATTTTAAAATAACAGTGAAGGATAAAAAGATCAATTGCAGTTCCGATCCGAAACATCAACTATCCATGTTCTGCAAGGATGCTACCTGACCCACTGAGTTGTCTACCTTAGTGCAAATCAGGTTTTGTTACTGCTGACATTAACACAACAGTAACAAGCAGCAAGAGAATACATGCTTTACCCAACTAATTGCCAAGATTAGGGAACGTAAATCCAACCCAGAAGAGAACTTTCCTCGCGTTTAGAAAGTGACTTCATTAAAGCTAAATATTTGACAAGATAAACGCATGCAGATCATTTCTCCTGTCTGCCATGTCTGCGGTTGGAACTGTAATTAGGTCAATATGTGTAGGTATTTGGTCATTACGCAGATGCAAGGAAGAAACTGGCAGATTTCTGGGCACTAAAGGCATCAGTAATACAGGTAGATGGAGTTGAGGTAAATTGGCCACAATCTTACTGTGGATGTACAGAACACATTAAATTATTTATTATTTCTTACATTCAACAGTGAATGATGACCTTGCCAAATAGATGGAATATGTTAATCAGCAACTCTTGCACTACCATACAAGCAAATGTAATGAATTGATTCAAAAATGGTAATGGAATTAAAAACAAACTTAAAAATGTCAAACTTACTTGTGATATGTCGGAACAACATCATAGAACAAGTGGAACATGTTTCTAACAGTGTAGAACAACTGCACCGCGCTGAAAAAGTAAATAAAGTATAAATCAGCTGCTCAAAGATGCAATTCAAAAGGTTATTGAAACAGTGCATTGGCTGCCTAAATCATCCTGGTATTTACTTGAGTGAACAAAATTAAAGAGTAAACTTGAGCCTGGCTGCTTAGTCAGAGCCCAAGTCTGACCATGCCAAGGTTCAGGTTGGCTATCAAAAAAAATCTTAAACTCGGGTCAGATATCACTGAGCCAGAACTTCAAACAAAATCACTTCATTGTTCGGTGTTACCATAGAAAATTTACAACACAAACGGCCATTTAGGCTCATGCGTAGGGGAAGGATGCAATTTGAGAAGGAGAAGGTTAAATCGGAAATGTCAGTGATGCAGTTGAACAAAGGGGACTATGAAGGCATGAGAGAGGAGCTGGTCAAGGTAGACTGGAAAGAAATCCTAGCAGGAATGACAGTGGAACAGCAATGGAGGAAATTTCTGGGCATAATCCGGAAGACTCAGGATCATTTCATTCCAAAAAGGAAGAAAGATTCTAAGGGGAGTAGGAGGCAACTTTGGCTGACAAGAGAAGTTAGGGATAGAATAAAACTAAAAGAAAAGATGTATAACAAGCAAAGAGTAGCTGGAAGCCAGAGGATCGGGAAACTTTCATAGGACAACAGAAGGAAACAAAACGGGCAATATGGGCTGAAAAGATGAAGTATGAAGGGAAGCTGGCCAGGAATATAAAGAAGGACAGTAAAAGCTTCTTTAGATAAGTTTAGGGAATGAGAGTAGCAAAGTCAAATGTGGGTCCCTTGAAGGCAGACATGGGTGAAATTATTATGGGCAACAAGGAAATGGCAGAAGAGTTGAACAGGTACTTCGGATCTGTCTTCACTAACGAAGACACAAACAATCTCCCAGATGTACTAGAGGACAGAGGATCTAAGGGGGTAGAGGAACTGAAAGAAATGTTCATTAGACGAGAAATAGTATTGGGTAGGCTAATGGGATTGAAGAATGATAAATCCCCTGGGCCTGATGGTCTGCATCCCAGGGTCCTCAGGGAGGTGGCTCTAAAAATAGTGGATGCATTGCTGATTATTTTCCAATGTTCGATCGATTCAGGATCAGTTCCTGTGGATTGGAGGATAGCTAACGTTATCCCACTTTTCAAGAAAGGAGCGAGAGAGAAAAAGGGGAATTAAAGACCAGTTAGCCTGACTTCGGTGGTGGGAAAGGTACTGGAGTCAATTGTTGAAGAGGTAATAATGGGGCATTTGGGTAGAAGTAAAAGGATTAGTCCAAGTCAACATGGATTTATGAAAGGGAAATCATGCTTGACTAATCTTCTGGAATTTTTTTAAGGATGGACAAGTAAAATGGATGAAGGGGTGCCAGTGGATGTAGTGTATCTAGACTTTCAGAAAGCCTTTGATAAGGCCCCGCACGGGAGACTGGTGACTAAAATTAGAGCACATGGTATTGGGGGTAGGGTGTTGACATGGATAGAAAATTGGTTCGCAGACAGGAAGTAAAGAGTAGGAGTGAACGGGTCCTTTTCAGAATGGCAGGCAGTGGCGAGTGGAGTGCCGCAAGGCTCGGTGTTGGGGCACAACTGTTTACCATATATATTAATGATTTGGAAGAGGGAGGGAATTAGGAGCAACACTAGCAAGTTTGCGGATGACACAAAGCTGGGTGGCAGTGTGAACTGTGAAGAGGATGTTAGGAGGTTGCAGGGTGACCTGGACAGGTTGAGTGAGTAGGCAGATGCAGTATAATATAGATAAATGTGAGATTATCCACTTTGGCGGCAAAAAAGTGGGCAGATTATCTCAATGGGGTTAGGTTAGGTAAGGGGGAGGTACAGAGAGACCTGGGCGTCCTTGTACACCAGTCGCCAAAAGTTGGTGCGCAGATACAGCAGGCAGTGAAAAACGCTAATGGAATGTTGGCCTTCATAACAAGAGGATTTCAGTATAGGTGTAAAAAGGTTCTTCTGCAGTTGTATTAGGCTCTGGTGAGAACACATCTGGAATATTGTGCCCAGTTTTGGTCTCCGAATTTGAGGAAGGACATTCTTGTGATTGAGGCAGTGCAACGTAGGTTCAGGAGATTGATCCATGGGATGGCAAGGAAAGATTGAAAAGACTAGGCTTGTATTCACTAGAGTTTAGAAGGATGAGGGATATCTTATAGAAACATATAAAATTATAAAAGGACTGGACAAGCTAGATGCAGGAAAAATGTTCCCAATGTTGGGAGAGTCCAGAACCAGGGGGCACAGTCTTAGAATAAAGGGGAAGCCATTTAAGACTGAGGTGAGAAAAAACTTTTTATTACCACCATTCATTGCGATCATAGAAACATAGAAAATAGGTGCAGGAGTAGACCATTCGGCCCTTCGAGCCTGCACCGCCATTCAATGTGATCATGGCTGATCATCCAACTCGGTATCCCGTACCTGCCTTCTCTCCATACCCCCTGATCCCTTTAGCCACAAGTGCCACATCTAACGCCCTCTTAAATATAGCCAATGAACTGGCCTCAACTACCTTCTGTGGCAGAGAATTCCAGAGACTCACCACTCTCTGTGTAAAGAATGTTTTCCTCATTTCGGTCCTAAAGGAATTCCCCCTTATCCTTAGACTGTGACCCCTTGTTCTGGACTCCCCCAACATCGGGAACAATCTTCCAGCATCTAGCTTGTCCAACCCCTTAAGAATTTTGTAGGTTTCTATAAGATCCCCCCTCAATCTTCTAAATTCCATCGAGTACAAACCGAGTCTATCCAATCTTTTCTCATATGAAAGTCCTGACATCCCAGGAATCAGTCTGGTGAATCTTCTCTGTACCCCCTCTATGGCAAGGATGTCTTTCCTCAGATTTGGAGACCAAAACTGTACGCAGTACTCCAGGTGTGGCCTCACCAAAACCCTGTACAACTGCAGTAGAACCTCCCTGCTCCTATACTCAAATCCTTTCGCTATGAATGCTAACATACCATTTGCTTTCTTCACTGCCTGCTGCACCTGCATGCCTACTTTCAATGACTGGTGTACCATGACACCCAGGTCTCGTTGCATCTCCCCCTTACCTAATCTGCCACCATTCAGATAATAGTCTACCCTCATGTTTTTGCCACCAAAGTGGATAACCTCACATTTATCCACATTGTACTGCATCTGCCATGCATCTGCCCATTCACTCAGCCTATCCAAATCACCCTGCAGCCTCCAAGCATCCTCCTCACACCTAACTATACCCCCCAGCTTGGTATCATCTGCAAATTTGGAGATGTTGCATTGAATTCCCTCGTCCAAATCATTAATATATATTGTAAATAGCTGGGGTCCCAGCACTGAGCCTTGCGGCACCCCACTAGTCACTGCCTGCCATTCTGAAAAGGACCCGTTTACTCCTACCCTTTGCCTCCTGTCTGCTAGCTCATGGCTGATCGTCCCCAGTCATTAACCCGTGCCTGCCTTCTCCACATATCCCTTGATTCCACTAGCCCCTAGAGCACTATCTAACTCTCTCTTAAATCCATCCAGTGATTTGGCCTCCACTGCCCTCTGTGACAGGGAATTCCACAAATTCACAACTCTCTGGGTGAAAATGTTTCTCACCTTGGTCTTGATTGGTGAATATGTTTAGTTTGTGACTCTATTTGAAGCAGAAATAATATGTGAATGCTTCATTGAGCATAATTCCAACTGGTAACTACGCACTTCCTCCGAGCACATTATCGCACGTGTCATGCAAGCCGTAAACTGTCATTTGGCAACCTAAAAAGCTGCGTAGGTTGCCCGGCTAGCAACAGAGGAAAAAAAGTTGAGAGCCCTGTTGGGTTATGTTTTTTGATATTATAAAAAGTAGTTATTTTACATTTTTCCCCTACAACAAAATGATAAGGAATAATCATAATATCAGGGCCATATCATGTAGGAGTGACATCAGAAAATACTATTCCCCCAAAGAGAGTAACAAAAACCTGAACTTTTTCCCATGATGCCATGAGTTTGAAGATCAGTTGAAATATTAAAATGCAACATAAAATAATCAGATATTTTGCTAACCAATCAGTTCCTTCCTAAACATGTTGCCCACTCCACTGCGAAATCTCCTCAAGGTATGACTACTTAGAAGAAATTCTCTTCCCCTCCCTCTCCAATGAGAGTTCCTCATCTCATTACATCAGTGTCTATATCTCTTGTTTCCCTTTCCCAGACTAGTCTGAAGAAGCATCTCGAGCCGAAACGTCACCCATCCTTCTCTCCAGAGATGCTGCCTGTCCCGCTGAGTTATTCCAGCATTTTATGTCTATCAAAAACTGGGAAAAGGATTTGAAATGCAGAGCATTAATGACCTAACAAAATGCTGGAGCATCCTTGAGGAAATAAAAAACTATAAAAAAACTCAAATCCTACAAAATTTACTGGATGCGATGAAGTTAAATTTCATGATCACATCAATTTCATTGACTACTTGATCACACTACTTTTGAAGTCTGAAAACCAAATTTTCTTAGATTAATTTTACCCAATTTTTATGCTGCAAGAAACCCCCGGCATCTTATGAATAGAAATTTGAATGAAGCATCTTGGTTCCAAATGGTAAGAATTTATTGGAAAACACTACAGTACTCTAGACTGGAGCTTGGTACCTCCTTGTTGCCAACAATGTAGCAGGTGTACCAATTTTCCAAGAGATCAAAATCTCTAATTGTCATTCTGAACCGCAGGTTCAAACAAGGATACGTTCACTGGTAACATTTTCCAAGGCCACGAATGGTTAATACTTAATTAATCTATCCTTTGAAGTGATATTAACTAGTTTAATTGAATTAGTATCACAATCCTCTTTGGTGCCATTTTGCCATCCACATTTATTTTGTGGTCTATCAAATATCCATCCACGATCCATGTTAAATAGCTTTGTGTGATTCATGAACAAGAACATCCCTCTTTACTTCACCCACTTGCAGTCTCTTCATTTGGCAAACCTGCCTTTTGATTTCTCTTCATGAAGTGTATGACCTCGCACTTTCCTGGATTAAATTTCACTTGCCAGTCCTTTGCACACTCATTCTTCAATAACCCCATGGTCGATTTACAATATCATTACATGCCCTTCTACTTATTTTCATTTCATCAGCAAATTTGAAAACCTTACATACTGTTCCTGCCTGCAGGTCATTAATCATATTTGATAGACCACAAAATAAAAGAGGAGGATGCTATGAGAATTTAGGGTAACTGGGACAGATTGGGTGAGTGGGCAGATGCAGTTTAATGTGGATAAATGTGGGGTTATACACTTTGGTAGCAAAAACAGGAAGGCAGATTATTATCCAAATGGTGTCAAGTTGGGAAAGAGGGAAGTACAGTGGGATCTGGGGGTTCTTGTTCATCAGTCAATGAAAGTAAGCATGCTGGTACAGCAGGCAGTGAAGAAAGCGAATGGCACGTTGGCCTTCATAACAAGAGGAGTTGATTATAGGAGCAAAGAGGTCCTTCTTCAGTTGTACAGGGCCCTAGTGAGACCACATCTGAAGTATTGTGTGCAGTTTTGAGGTAGGACATTCTTGCTATTGAGGGAGTGCAGCGTAGGTTTACACGGTTAATTCCTGGGATGGCGGGACTGTCATATGCTGAGAGAATGGAGCAGCTGGCCTTGTACACTCTGAAATTTAGAAGGATGAGAGAGGAAACATGTAAGATTATTAAGGGTTTGGACACGCTAGAGGCAGGAAACATGTTCCCGATGTTGGGGGAGTCCAAAACCAGAGGCCACAGTTTAAGAATAAGGGGTAAGCCATTTGGAACAGAGATGAGGAATTCACACAGAGAATTGTGAGCCTGTGGAATTCTCTGCCTCAGAGGGCGGTGGAGGCTGGTTTTCTGGGTGCTATCAAGAGAGCTAGATACGGCTCTTAAAGATAGCAGAGTCAGGGGATATGGGGAGAGGGCGGGAACGGGGTACCGATTGGGGATGATCAGCTATGATCACATTGAATGGTGGTGCTGGCTTGAAGGGCCGAATGGCCTACTCCTGCACCTATTGTCTATTGAACATAACCAGGAAATGGTAATGTGCAACAAGAGCTCCATTCACTCCAGAATCTTTCATGCAAAACACAGAATTACTTGCCATTCAGGTGTAGCACTTGTAGCCTCTGAAAGTGTCTGATAAGCCAGTTCCATCAGTGTCTGAACAGATTGACTGATGCGGCAGGTAGGCAAACACATTGTTCGACTGCCGAGTTGCTTCCCGCTCCCCAGGGTCACCATGTCGCTCGGAACAATGTTGGAAATCATGGGCACTTTAACTTTACTAACTAATCCTAGACTGGGAAGCTTTGGAATGGAGATCTTGGAATCGGCTGAAATCTAAAGGTAGAGCAAGCAGTTAGGAGAGTTTTTTTTAAAACCTTTTCACAGATCTTGGTTACAAATAAAAATGTAGGCAAGCAAAAACTGGAACTACAAGGGCACATCCACAGGACAAAGCACTTTATTCAGTTAAATTTACAACAGTTGGGAACTTCCTAGTGGATCCATAAATTGTTCCCAACAATTGTCCCTTATTGTCCATAACAAAATTATTAGTAGCCTATTTTTTCCCAATGCCACCAGACCCATAAACCAATCACTTGGTACATGGATAGGAAAGGTTTGGACAGATATTGGGGGCAAACATAGGCAGGTGGGACACAGGGCATCCTGGCTAGCATGGGCGAGTTGCCATGCTATACGACAATGACCACTTTTGCACCGCTTTCCACGGAGTGCTTCTGCATATTCTTAACACTACCACATTTGGTAATTCCATTACTGTATTTTAATATTTTTTACCACTACTTTGGATTGCACTACAATCTTGCACCATTTTGCTGTCTTGCATTCAGTATTTATGAATCATTACTGTATGATTAATGTTCATCTGTGAACAAGGAATTTCTTTGCACCCTCGCCCTGGTGTATTTGACAATAAACCGATTTGATCCCTCCCACATGTGTTGGGGCTGTGCAAGCATTACTAATTCACCTGAACGGTGTTGTGGATTTCAGATGTCATCAGATTTCTGGCAGTCACAATCACATCTTGACACTTCTTACTGGCAAAATGAACATTAACATTTCTTGCATATTTCAATAGGTCCGTGGAATGGCTCTGCAAAAACTGCATCTCTTTGAGTTTTTCCTCAAATTTATCTGTGGCTTTTATCACCTGGAAGGGAAAACCAAAAACAGAACGTTAGTTTTGATCTGCAAACAAGATTCCTGTCCTCATTTGCATCCCTGTAAACAATCACAAACTCAATTTTTGTAAGAAACTTGAAAACCCGTGGACCTGTTTGCTCCCCGTTGTGACGCCAGTCAAGTACACACAGAACTACTAGATCAAAATGGTGATCTGAAAATGGCACCGGGCCCGGCAACCCTCCCTCAACTGCGCACGCACGGATACCGGCAACCATCCCCCAACTGTTTAGGCGCAACTGACGGGGTAGGCAAGTGGGAGCGCACTGCATAGGCACGCCACCGCCGGGTGCTGCAACCCTCCCCCAACTGCGCACGCGCGGATACCGGGCCCGGCAACCATCCCCCAACAGCGTAGGCGCAGCTGACGGGCCCGGTAAGTGGATCCACACTGCGCTGGCACGACTTCCGCATTCAAATTTGTCCCAGTCACAGTATAAAGTTAAAGTTTATTAAGCAAATTACTTTGTAAAATAGAACAAAACTTGATACTGCAAACCACAGGCAAATGGCGAGTAAGGCACCACTAAAATTGTTGCCCTATCGTGTATCGTTGTGGCTGTATTTCAGGAACATACATACAAGATGAGACTTTTAGTTTTTTTAATATATATATATACACATATATACACATACATACATAGACTGGTTCCCGAATGCAATACTCCACCACTCAACCATAGGTCCAAATATTCACCACTCCCTAGAGGGAGGGGGTGGGCGGCAGAGAGGGAGGGATCAGAGAGGGAGGGAGGGGGGGCAGAGAGGGAGGGAGAGGGGCATATGTACACACACTTATATAATACATATATGAGAGCGAGAGCGCGAGAGAGAGAGCGCGCACAACCCTGGTCTATTATTTTACCAATTTTATACAAACTGCATTTTCCCCTATTCAGCTTTTCATCCATCTGTCAAACGAAATTGGTCCTTCCCATTTTGTCTAACCGCCTTATAATCCTCGACACCACGTGTTTTTCCCCTCTGCCTCAAGGAGAAATTAACCCCATCATGGGTAACCTTTCCTCACTGGACATCTTTTTCATAAACCTGGAAACAACCATGTACAAATTTCTCTAAGCTCTCCAGTGCAATGACATATTTTCTGCAATGTATAATCAGAGCCATGACACAGCGTACAAGCTGCATCCTCATCAGTGTTGCATCAAGCTCCAACATCACCACTCTGTTATTATATTGTATGCTTGTCATTATATTGTATGTTTCAGGTAAAAAAAGGCATTTTTAAAGTCACCTTATTGATCTATTAAGGATGGTTCAACATATATCCTTAGGTGCCTCTTCTTCAGCACCTGACCCATGATGCATACTATTTTCTTTGTGCACTTGACTCTCAGGATTAAATTACATTTTACAACCCAACAGTCCAATTCACCTGTTTCCGCCTGCAATCTAAAGCCATCTTCCAAACCGTCATTCACTATCTCAATTTTGAAAGAAAAGAGTATACAATTATATTAAAAAGCTAGCAATGAAAACTGAATGCTAATTAGGAATGTGCAATGGAAAATACACCTGGTTAGGCAATTAAAGGTTCTCGTTCACACATACATTAAGTAAAGTGTCCATACCTCTTCATACAGCTCTAACTGGCTGCTGTTTGCTGGTATAGAAAATACCAAACAGTTCTTAATAATGATTTCTGATAATTCCTCCCAGATCATGCCTCCTAGCAATTCTGCTAGGTTTATATCCTGCTTTTCTTTACGGTCCACAGAGACCCAGAGCGGAATATCTACCATAACACCAAAAAGAAAGACAATCAAATTTGCAATGTGTCATTATCTTAATTATGCTTGGAAGCTAATTTCAGAACGGCGTGACTACAAGACAAAAATAAAGAACCTACCCACAATGCAGCGAGGGAAAGGGACAAAATAAAAGTCTACATACGAAGCAAATGTTGGTACAGGAACTCCAAGACGGTTGTGATCTTCAGGTAAACCTTTGCTGGTAACTCATGTTCACATTTGCTTTCAACTGCGCTGAACCTTAAAACGGCATCGTTAGCCCGAAGTTCAATCTCAACATCAAGGGACGGCTCGACAACCAGTGGTTTCAAAATATATCTCAACAAGATCTGACCTGCAGAGTTTGGACATGGTCATTAAGCAGTAAAGATGACCAAGAGCAAAACAAGTAAAGACAACCATTTTGTTTCAAAATTTCATTTGTGTACTATCAATTCCTCCCAAACTTGCACTCACACGAAGACACAAATAATTGATAAATATGTCAACCTCTTCTCGTTGAAACAGCTCCTATGACCTAAATAGTATAAAAACCAATATCTGTAAATTGATACGCTGAACTTTTTTTTACATGCACATTAAACCAAGTTTTAGAATAAAATGTAAAAGTTCAGAAGTCATTAAAGTATTAGCAACTTCATTGGAACATGCTGCATTGACAAATAAGGCAGAGCAGTGAAAGACATAATTTACTGTGTTCCAAAATTCAAACTTTCCCCGAGAAGAAACTGGGGGGAGGGGGTGTAACAGGTTAGTGACCAATGCCTCAGAACAAGAGTAGCCTATATTTCTTTCCCGACAATGATTATGAATCTTTGTAAGTTTCTACCCAAGGGTGCCATGCATGTCTTTAGTAGAACAATTTAAGGCTGTTCATTAGGTCTTTGGACTTTAAAGGAACTGAGAATTGCAATGCTCTCAAATTAAGCTCTGTGGCCAGCCTCTGTTATTTGTTGTGATCTTAAGCTGCAGAATTAATAGGTTTTGAATATTGCACAATAAAGTATTTGAAGATTAGACATGCCAATTGCTAAAGACTCTTCAGACTTAGTTGAAGATTATAGTTGCAGGTCTAAGGACTAATTAAAAGTGGTTAAAATGTGTGGGAAAGAACTGCAGATGCTGGATTAAATCGAAGGTAGACATAAAATGCTGGAATAACTCAGCGGGACAGGCAGAATCTCTGGAGAGAAGGAATGAATGACATTTCGGGTCGAGATCCTTTGGTTCAATATTTAAAATCTGGAGAAAATACATTTTAAACTAAGTGAAATTTAAGTTTCTAATTTTCATTTTATTCTTCTCATAGCACATGACGCAAAAATCATAAAATCATGTTCTACCAATACACGCTGCAGTACCTTTAAAAATGTTCATCCAGTTGATAAAAAAATGCTATAGCGACTTTCTGTAGACACTTGATGATGCTCACCAAGTCCTGACAACGAAAATCTGTAATAATTAAGTGTAAATTACTTACTAAAGAATTTCAGTTTTCTGTTCAGTTCACCAAGAATAGCGAATCCTTGAAGTATTGATATAAGCAGTGTCTCAAGATCACTCTTCCTCCTTGATGTCATGGTGCATAAGCGTAGCTCAGTTTTCAAAGTCCATCTGAACAAATCCTCAGCTGCAGGAAAACAAGTGATTAGTTCCTAAACCTGTGTCACCTATTCTCTCGTATTCAATACCAGGAAATACTTCTTCAGTGGATACACACAAGAAATGTAATGGAATTGGTGTACAAGCTCCCTCGAATGGATTAACTGATGGGCCTGTCCCACTTAGGCAACTCTTTAGATGACTGTCAGGGACTAATTTTAATGGAATTCACCTACGACACATGGCGTCAATTGACGACAGCATCTACGACAACACCTACATCAGCAAAAATTGTCGCCACTGCGGCAGAAAATTTTTCAACACTTTGGAAATTTTGCGGCAATCGCCTGTAGTCGCCCAAGTGGGACAGGCCCATGAGTATAATATATTGTAACTTTCCCCTGCAACCACAGGAGATGCAACACCTGTCCCTTTACCTCCCCCCTTCGACTCCATCCAAAGACCCCAACAGCGTTTTCAGGAGCGGCAGAGGTTCACTTGCACCTCCTCCAACCTCATCTACTGTATCCGCTGTTCCAGGTGTCAATATCTGTACATCGGCGAGACCAACCGCAGGCTCGGCGATCGTTTTGCTGAACACCTTCGCTCAGTGCACCTAAACCGACCTGATCGCCCAGTTGCTCAGCACTTTAACTCCCCCTCCTATTCCCATACTGACCTTTCTGTCTTGGGCCTCCTCCATTGTCAGCGTGAGGCCCAGTGCAAATTGAAGGAAAAGCACCTCATATTTTGCTTGGGTAGCTTACACCCCAGCGGTATGAACATTGGCTTCAAATAGCCCTTGCTTTTCCTCTCTCCATCCCCTCTTCTCAGTTTTCCCACCAGTCCTACTGTCTCTCACTACATTCTATCTCTGTCCCTTCCACTTCCCTGACAACAGTCTGAAGAAGTCTCGACCCATAACGTCACCCATTTCTTCTCTCCAGAGATGCTGCCTGTCCCGCTGAGTTACTCCAGCATTTTGTGTCTACCTTTGATTTAAAGCAGCATCTGCAGTTCTTTCCTATACACAAATTGCAACCTTCTGTTTCCCCAGATTCATAAATGGTATTGTGATGAAGGAGCTTTTATACAAAGGAGAGAAAAACAATGTTTAAAAAAGTTATTTAAATTCAACCAAAATGCAAAAATCCAAAATTGTTCAGCAACTTCCATGAAGTCATATATTTTATCATTTCTACAACAGCAGATGCAGGATTCAATAATTATAAGTGTAATTATTAAATATATTACATGTAATTATTGTAAACCTATCACACCTCATCATGGTGATGCTGTTGCTGCATTTCCTCATTAAGAATTGTAGTTAAAATACACATTGAAAAGAAAAGTTGTATCATATGATCTTTAAATCAAAATAACCTTTCCTTTTAATACATAAAGACTAATGGAACTAGATAATGAATTACTCCCAGCTAATCTGGATATTCACACCTTAACGCTTGGCTTCAGTATTTCACTAGAAGTAAAATGTGTTTATTCACCTTTTGTTGGTGCTGGTGAAGGGGGAAGGTTCCATACTGCCAGCTGTTTCCACTCTTCCCCTAAATGATACAATAACTTCTCCTTCTGCACAATGAGCTCTGTGCCAAGTACTTGCAACATCCTCAGCTCAACACCCTTCCTCGATTTTAGTAGGGTAAGATTATGCTGTGCCTTGCAAATGGAAGCAGAAACGCAAGACACTGTTAGACACTTTGCAAACTGTAATTGAATTTAGCAATCAGGAAATTCTTCAAATTCCATATTTTAAACTTGCCACAAGTGTCAGTTAAAATTTCAGATGCAGAAACAAGCAGCATCTTAACAGAACGTAGAGCATTAATCCCTCAAAAATATTAAGCTTTTGATCAAATACATTGTGGGATATTTCTAAGCACAAAAGCTTGAAATGCGTCTTTGTTAACATTCATCACACGTCAAGGTAACTAGTAAGTGAAGTAAGTAAAGTATTCTTTATAGTCATTCAGACATTTTTGTCTGAACAAAATTTTGTTGCCTTGCAGTCATACATATAATAAAAAACAAAACATACAATAAACACATATTTAACATCCACTACAGGGAGTTCACCAGGCACCTCTTCACTGTGATGGAAGGCAAAAGTCTTAAAGTCTTTGCCTTCTTCCCTCCTTGTTCTCCCTCTGCGCTGAGGCGATCCAGGCCTCCGATGTTGTCGTCCACTAGGCCCGCGGCTGAGCCTCCGAAGTCGGGCCGCCGCCACTGCAACCCCGCCACAGCTCTGAAGCCGGGTCTGCTACCGGAGCGCCACACCCACAGCTCTGAAGCGGTGTCGCCGTTGGAACGCCACAGCTCTGAAGCCGGGTCCGCCTCCGCCGCTGAAATGCCGCCACAGCTCCGAGGCCGCCAGCTCCGCCATTATGCCTCAGCACAGACGGAGACGGCGGACACGACAAGAAAATCACATCCCCCCTCCCCCCCCCCAAAGGGAGACTAAAACCTTGTTTCTCCCACCCTCCCACACATACACAGCCTAATAAACTAAAATGTAACTAAAACAGACACAAGAAGAGATAAAGAAAATAAAAAACAGACGGACTGCAGGCGAGCCGCAGCTGCCAGGCAGCGCCGCCACTTCCGGAAAGGATGAAACCACATGTGATTAGACAAAAATGATCTCAACAGGTTTGAAAAATGTGATGATCCCATTTGAAAGCAATTTTCTCTTAGTCATCAACCACCCACTCCATCTCCAATTTCCTCTATACCTTTAACTTTAAAACCCATCCTCAATCCCATTATCTGTATTTTTGTTCATCGCCAGACAAATTAATTCACCATTAGTAGTCTGGCCTTCAGCTGCCCAGGCCCTTAAACTCTGAAATAGCCTCCATAAGGTGCTTCATTTTCCTTTAAAACACTTCTCCATATTTAACTTAATCAAGAGCTTTGGGGTAGTTTTTTTCCCTTCAGTAATCAATGATAGGACATTGGGTCTGTTATACAAATGCAAGCAGCTTATGTTGTTTTAACAGAACCGATACAGAGCCACAAGAATGTTTCCTAAATGTTTAATTAACTTTTATAATACCCGAGCAGCATGATTTATGGCACCAAAGGAAGATGTTTATAGGCATGCTAACCTTATTGAGATGCTCTGCAGATTTGGTATAATTTTTTTCCAACAAAGCTTGCTGATGTGTTTCTAGGGCTGTATCAAACTGGAAAAAATAACACATTTTTAAAAAAAAAAGTCAGAGACTAATTCTAGCAGTCCCGAATATCTGCAAGTCAAACAAAAATACTTCAAAGACAAATACAGTGCCCTCCATAATGTTTGGGACAAAGACCCATCGTTTATTTGTGTCTGTACTCCACAATTTATAGACAATAGACGCAGGAGTAGGCCATTTGGCCCTTCGAACCAGCACCGCCATTCAATATGATCATGGCAGATCATCCCCAATCAGTACCCCGTTCCTGCCTTCTCCCCATATCCCCTGACTCCGCTATTTTTAAGAGCCCTATCTAGCTCTCTCTTGAAAGCATCCAGAGAACCTGCCTCCACCGCCCTCTGAGGCAGAGAATTCCACAGACTCACCACTCTGTGAGAAAAAAATGTTTCCTCGTCTCCGTTAAAAAATGGCTTACTCCTTATTCTTAAACTGTGGCCCCTGGTTCTGGACTCCCCCAACATGTTTCCTGCCTCTATCATGTCCAAGCCTTTAACAATCTTATATGTTTCAATGAGATACCCTCTCATCCTTCTAAACTCCAGACTGTAGAAGCCCAGCTGCTCCATTCTCTCAGCATATGACAGTCCCACCATCCCGGGAATTAACCTTGTAAACCTACGCTGAACTCCCTCAATAGCAAGAATGTCCTCAAATTAGGGGACGAAAACGGCACACAATACTCCAGGTGTGCTCTCACTAGGGCTCTATACAACTGCAGAAGGACTTTGCTCCTATATTCGATTCCTCTTGTTAGAAAGGCCAACATGCCATTCGCTTTCTTCACTGCCTGCTGTACCTGCATGCTTACTTTCATAGACTGATGTACAAGAACCCCCAGATTCCGTTGTACTTCCCCTTTTCCAAAATTTGTTTGAGATTTGTAATAGAGGAATAAAAATCACATGTGGTTAAAGTGAACATTGTCAGATTTTATTAGTTTTTTAATACATTTTGGTTTCACATTGTAGAAATTTCAGCTGTGTTTATACATAGCAACCTATCCAAGTCCTTCCGCATAGTCCCTGCTTTCTCTACCTGCCCCTCCACCTATTTTCGTATTACCCGCAAACTTGGCCACAAAGCCAATCCCATTATCGAAATCATTATGAAGTTCGTAAGTGACGGGAACAGAATTAGGACATTCAGCCTGTAGATGGTTTATGCATGCAACCAATAGTATAGCTACCTCAGTACCATTAACCCCGCCTTAGTTAACATCAATCATAATGCTTCCCCTCCCTGGGCACAGTTCAGTAGAAGAATGTAACCAGTGCTTGCTGATGTGTGTTATACCCTGTGCTATCATCAAAGGATGTTTCACACTTCAAGAGTATGTGAATTGCATATTTACACAGCCCATCATCTACTCCGCCATTCAATTATAGTTCATCAATCTCTCCATCCCAATCCCATCCCTTCCTCCATAACCCCTGACACCCGTACTAATCAAGAATCTATCTTTCTGTGTTTAAAATATCCATTGACTTGGCCTCCACAGCCTTCTGTGGCAATGACTTCAAGGGAAAATGTATAGACAA
This sequence comes from Raja brachyura, assembly GCA_963514005.1. Next base: position 37,493,643 of record OY740806.1, read on the forward strand.
CTAAATAAAATTTCAGAATGGGTAAAATAAGGAATCCTTAAATATATTTACCTCATGTAATTGTGTTAACACACTCAATAAAACTGTACTTTTTTCCAACTGTTGTTTCAGTTCACTGAACTCAGTAACAGCAACACGGAGGTCTCTCTGCACCTGTTTAAAAAAAAATGCAAGATAATTACCGAAAACTCTGTACCTTAAATCTAAAGTATATATTTCATATCTCGAGTTTTAGCTCAAAATAAAAAAATCATATTGATTTTGTACGATGCAAAGCAAGCTATGTCAACAAGAGACAAAATTATGTTTTTTCTAAATATTTTGGTCGTAGCCTAGAGAGAACCTGGCATAATTAGCAAATGTAAAAACATCTAGAAAAAGTTTTAAACTCGTGTTTCCAATGCTTTTACATTAATTTATAAGGTAAATACATAGAGAAAATTCTATTTAAAACTGTGAGGAAAAATAAATAGCACCAAAGTTTTAGCAGCCGTTTGGCAGACCTGGTTCATTTGCGTGTATTATGTTGGCAACAGCATAATCAGCAGTTCTATAAAATATCATGGAATGGTCCACAAGAACTCTTGAATATTTTAAATGAATAAACATTATTATTCAAATAAAGTCAGTCATACTGCACAGAAACAAGCCATTCGGCCCAACATGTCCCAATTACACTAGTGCCACCAGCCCACAATTGGCCCATATCCCTCCAAACCTGTCCTATCCATGTACCTGCCAAATGTCTCTTAACCATTGCAATAGCAGACTTGGTTGCAACTGCTTCAACTACCTCCCCCTGGCAGCTCGTTCCATACACCCACCACCCTTTAGAGTCAGAGTCATATAGACCAACAATACACATCTGGGCAAGAGACTCTCTGTGTCCACTCAATCTATTCCGCTCGTGATTTTATACACCTCTGTAAGATCACTCCTCATCCTCCTACGCTCCAGGGAATAGGGTCCCAGCCTGCTCAAACTCTTCCTATACCTCAGACCCTCTAGTCCTGGCAACATCCTTGTAAATCTTCTCTGCACCCTTTCCAACTTAACAGAATATTTCCCATAACATGATGCTCAAAACTGAACGCAATATTCTAAATGCAGCCTCACCAACATCTTGTTGACCTCCCAACTTCTATACTCAATACTCTGACTGATACTTTGACCTGTTGTCAAACATTAACACTGTAATATTACAGCTCTGTACATGCATCCATGTGCTGTCTTCCTCAATGCCCAAGATTTGTATGACTTGGAGCATGCAAGTACAATTATGTCAGGACTTCATCACAACAATAACCGACAACATCGCCCCCACGGTAAGGGTTAGCATCTTTCCCAATCAAAAACCCTGGGTAGACAGGTCCGTTCGTGTTGCCTTGAATGCTCGCACCGCTGCCTACAACTCTGGCCTGGTATCGGGAAACATCTACAAGGTAGAGTCCTACCGACTGCGAAGGGCCGTGAAGGATGCAAAAAGGAGGTACAGGGACAAGATGGAGTCACAGATGGAGCAGCAGGACACCAGACGGCTGTGGCAAGGGCTACGGACTATAATCAACTACCGGAGCACCCCTCTCTCATCCACAAGTGCCGGCACCTCCCTAGCTGATGACCTGAACTCTTTTTACGCTCGGTTCGAGACGGGCAACAACACCCCAGGTCTGCCGACTATTGACAATACCACCTATGAATAGAACGCACTATGGGGACTTCTCTTGCCCCTCTGCAGGAACTATACATCAGAAGGTGCAACTCCAGATCCAACAAGATAATGGGAGACCCCTTCCACCCCTGCAACGGACTGTTCCAGCTCTTACAGTCAGGCAAACGCCTCCGTTGCCATGCTGTGAGAACAGAGAAGATGAGAAGGAGTTTCTTCCCAGAGGCCATTTGGACTGTAAACTCCTATCTCACCAGGGACTAACTCTACAACAGTCACTGTACCACAATACCACCCACAATATTTTATTATGGAAAATAATATGTGATTGTTTGAAGTATGTTGGTTGTTTGTTTGTCTGTTTGTTTTTTGCACTAAGTCCGCAGGCACTGCCACTTTTCATTTCACTGCACATCCCGTATGTGTATGTGACGAATAAACTTGACTTGACTTGTGGAGCACTGTGAAGAGGCACTCCCAAGACCAAAAATACATCCGGTTGATATCCCTTGTCTTAATCAATGAGGCCTTGTTACAATCTGGCATTCCATTCAGCTGGATTGTTTTTTTCCAGTTACCTCATTTTCAATTTGTGACTTAAGGACATCAATCTCCATCGATATTTCAACCACCTGATTTACCAAATCCTCTCCATTTTTTAAACTTGGGATGAACTCCTCATACTTCTTGTTTATTGTGTTGCAAACTTCACCCTAGGGAAAAAATATACAATTCAGTTGACAGTTTCAGTTATAACTTAATCCTCTTAAAAGCTCAACACCACCATAAATGAGCAAAAAGGCTTAAAACTTAAAAATACAAGCTTCATCTTGTCATCTTTGAAAAATGATAAATTGATGAAAAATGAAAATGAATATTGAAAAATGATATAGTTAGTGCAATATCTTATTATTCAGGAGAATAATGAAATGCAACATGTGAAAGTGCAGCATATACGAAATAAGCCAATATTTAAAGCTTTTGTTCCCTGTAGCCAACATTATTGCAAGAAATATAAACAAATAAATATGAAAGCTTACAGATTCCATTTCAACTATTACACAAAAATAAAGATTTAATCTTCATATTTTGTGACATATTCAACAAAGCACCTAATGCTGGATGTCTGTCATTGCTCATGATAATAATGGGCGTAATTTGAGTCAATGGATTAGGAATATTAAAGTATAATTGGTTTGAATGCATTATATAAATAACTTATTAATTTGCAGAACAATTTCAATGATACTGGCAATATAGATACAAACAAGACATCTACTATAAGAAAAAAATAAGGATGCTGAGGATACTAAAACCTTCCTTCAATGCTAAAATTAATCTGAAGACACGCCTCTCTCTCCCTCCCCTTAGTGCAATTAGACACACCTCTTGGAATAGTAGACTTGTTCTTTTTTTCCCCTCTCAATATATTGTTTTATCCAAATAGTTTATTTGACAATCTATATAGCTGCGATGTTGCTGTAGGCTGGGTTTTGTGGCTGGACCTCACCATACTTGTGCCTCTCAATAAACTCAATTTGAACTTGATTTGAATCCAACAATAATCCCACTACTCCCCTCCCTCCTCTCCTTCCCCAGCCCCACACTCCCCTGCCCCTCACCTCTCTTCCGCCCTCTTTCCCTGCTCTCTCCATACCTCTCCCCTCAACCTCATCTGTCTCTCCCCCTCCCCAACCCCTTTCTCCCTCCCCCCACCCCCCACCTCTTTCTCCCCCTCCCCTCACCTCTCTCCCTCCCCCTACCCTTCACCTCTCTCTTCCTCCACTATCCACTCCACCGCCCCTCACCTCTCTCCCTCCCTCCTCCCCTCCCACGAGCCGCCAGGGCCTTCGGTGTTTTCACCTTGACTTCCTCCACACGACGAGCCAGGCGGCCGATCTTGGTGCCGATATCGTCCTTCTCCAGCTTTCCCGCCGACTCCAAAACCTCGGCCACGAACGACGACATCTTCCACCCTCCAGCGCGCGGATGGCCGCAAGGCGCGGCGGGAAATGTAGTTTATTTATGTCCACAACTCCCGTGAGCCTCCGGGCGCCCCAGCGCAAGGCGCGGCGGGAAATGCAGGTCATTTGAATATTGGAATGCCCACAACTCCCGTGAGCCCCCGGCGCAAGGCCCGGCGGGAAATGTAGTCAATGTCAAAGTCAATGTTATTCGTTACATGCACCAGAAGGTGCAGTGAAATGAATTTGCCAGCAGCGATACACTTAAAAAAACATACAATACACAATAAGATTTAACACAAACATCCACCACAGCACAGTTCATTAGGTGGTTGAGGATGGACCAGGTGCGAATACACAATGCACAAGGCGGCAGACAACGGGGGTAAAAGCATGCCCAACTTCGCCCTCACCCTGATGGCCACCTTCGTGTGTGGTTGCATCAGGCGGAGCATCGAGCCAAGGCACGAGGGCACCAAGTGTCACTATCTGCTGAGGTTCTATCTGTCCCCGGTGTTGCGAAGGATGGGCCTGGCGCAGATGCTACGTAATGTGCCAGTCAGCTGGACATTGCCGTACCATCTGTCATGCATGGAAAAGTTCTTCCGGACCAACACCTTTGACCACAAGTCCATCAGGCAGTGGTCAGCACGGAGCGTCCTGCAGGCACTGCAGGGAAATGACTCCATGGCTCCTGTGGCGTGGTTCCCAGAGCAGACTGCCCAGCTTGTCTGGCAAAATGTCTCATCCCAGAACTCACCAACAAGCACCAAGACCTGGCTTGGCTGGCGGTGAGGGGAGCCCTCCCAGTCAGATCCTTCCTGCACTGTCGGAACCTCACTCCCAGCACACACTGCCCTCGGGATGGCTGCTATGGAGAGGAGACAGTTGCCCACCTCCTTGCAGAGTGTGGATTCGCAAAAAGAGTCTGGAGAGGTCTGCAAGGGTCCCTGTCACGATTTATTCCGAACAGCTTTGTCACGGAGGACTCTGTGATTTACGGACTGTTCCCAGTGACGCATTCAGATACTGACATCGAGTGCAACTGGAAGGTCATCAACTCGGTGAAAGACGCTCTTTGGTCTGCCTGAGCGTTGTTGACCACCCAGCGGAGCCAGATGTCTGTTGGGGAATGTTGCCGACTGGCCGCCTGCAGACTGCAGGAGTACGTGCTGAGGGACGCACTGAAGCTCGGTGCAGCCAACGCCAAGGCTCGGTGAGGGAGGACCACAGTCTAGGGTCCTTCTGCTGCTGGACATGGGGGGCAGGGTATGGTGGAGACGCCCCTCAAAATAAGGGAAGGGATTCCACGCCAATGGGCCACATGAGTGGCAAGAGTGTGGGGTAAAATTGAGATTTGGGAAAACTGTATTGTATGTATGTATAGCCACCGAGAATGTCAGATGGAGTTTTGGAAGGATCATGTAGTGTATATATTTATTTCTCGAATAAATTCTATTTGAAATTTTTTTTTAAATTGTCATTGTGGTGGAAGGCAACAAAGTTCAGGCAGTACTTTGTACTGTTTGTTCACCAGTGGTTGGGGCCATAAACCCTCCGTAGTCACCGCTATGTACGGCCCGATGTACAGGGTCTCTCGTCGGGATGATCAAAACTCCGATGTCGGGACGGTCAAATATACTCCGCGGCTTGGAGTCCCGAATCGGCATTTTCCTACTGGAGACCGCGGCTTTAGGATGTTATAGCCTGCAGATCGGTCTTCTCCGGCAATCCCCGGCAAGGGATCCTAAACTCCGGATGGTATGTCCTCGCCCCGCCCGCGGCTAGAAGCTCCGCAGACCACAGCCCTATGATGCCAAAGTCACCAGGCCAGCGATCAGAGCACTTCTCTCTGGCGACCCCCAGCAAGGGTTCGCCCGCTCCGTGATGGAAAGTCCACGCTGCGCATGCTGCTGATGCTCCGGTCCCAACTCCGGGAAAGGCCGCTCCAATCCAAGCTGTTAGGCCTTGAGGGAGGGGATATGGAAAAAGTCAGGAAACAAAGAGTAGGGATTAATGGGTCCCTTTCAGAATGGCAGGCAGTGTCTAGTGGGGTACTACAAGGCTCGGTACTGGGACTGCAGCTATTTACAATATACATTCATGATTTAGATGAAGGAATTAAAAGTAATGTTAGCAAATTTGCAGATGACACAAAGCTGGGTGGGGTTAAGGTTAAGGGTTAAGGGTTAAGGTTTAAGCTTAAGGTTATGAGTTAAGGTTAAGTGTTAAGGTTAAGGGTTAAAGGTTAAGAGTTAAGGTTAAGGGTTCAGGTTAAGGGTTAAGGTGAAGGGTTAAGGTCAAGGGTTAGGGTTAAAAGTTAAGGGTTAAGGGTTAAGGTTAAGGGTTAAGGTTAAGGGTTGAGGTTAAGGGTTAGGGTTAGGGTTAACAGTTAGGGTTAAGGTTAAGGGTTAATGTTAAGGGTTAATGTTAAGGGTTAAGGTGAAGGGTTAAGGTTAAGGATTGAGGTGAAGGGTTAAGGTGAAGGGTTAAGGTGAAGGGTTAAGGTGAATGGTTAAGATTGAGGGTTAAGGAGAATGGTTAAGGTTATGGGTTAAGGGTTAAGGTTAAGGGTTAAGGTTACGCTCAACTTGCCCACACCGACCTACATGTCCCATCTACACTAGTCCCAGAGGTTAAGGTTAATGGTTAAGGTTAAGGGTTAGGGGTAGGGGTGTTGACCATAAATTTGACGGGCCTGCAGTGTGCCAGATCACCACACGGTGGGAGTGTTGACCACAAATTGGAATGACCTGTTATGTGAATTTTTTGTTTAAGAAGGAACTGCAGATGCTGGAAAATCGAAGGTAGATAAAATTGCTGGAAAACTCAGCGGGTGCAGCAGCATCTATGGAGTGATGGAAATAACCAACGTTTCGGGCCGAAACCCTTCTTCAGACTGATATATGAATTTAATGCACATTGGGAGTGCTGTCTACAAATTAGATATAATTGTGCTCTTTACTGTAAAATGGTTCTTTATTGGTCTGTGACCTTTTTCCTTTCCCTGTAATGCACCCATTGTACAGATGCCAAAGTTTGTAAAATCCCTGAAACCAGGGAAGATTTGGGATGAAAATCAATGAACTGCAGATGCTTGTTCACAAAAAAAAGTCATAAAGTAGTCAAAACGTCGCCTATCTCTTTCGCTCCTTAGATGCTGCTGCACCGGCTGAAGAAGGGTTTCGACCCGAAACGTCCCCTATCTCTTTCGCTCCTTAGATGCTGCTGCACCCGCTGAGTTTCTCCAGCTTTTTGTGTAACCCTTGTAAGCAATCAAGTTGTTAATGATATTCTGCAGCCCCTCTTCCTTTCTCTTGCAGACACCTTTCACAGGTTATGTGTTTGAAGTTTGAATCTTGTCTCCAAAAGCTGCAACATTAAATATGCGGGAAGGCAAGCAATTGTATGCGGGAAGGCAGGCACATGTTGTATTTGTTGCTCGCAGGCCGGCAATTAACACACTCTTCAATGGTTATTAAGTACATGTTTGTTTACTTTCTGCAGCACAATCCATTGTCTTGGAAGACATGCAGGCAGCTTTCAGAGGTCATTTTAACACTCCAGAGGATGATCTTTGTTAAACTGTCAACTATGGGCACCAAATCTGAGGTTGCTGGGACCAATTTGTTGAGCCCATTTTTAGGAAGCTAACAAAGGTACATACCACACACAGTGTTAAAGGAGGATGTGAAACTGTCTCCATAGGGAGGAGGAGAACTTCTTCAAAAGGAGGTTGTGAAATGTCTGAAGAAGGGTCTCGACCCGAAACGTCGCCTATGAGTCTGAAGAAGGGTCTCGACCCGAAACGTTGCCTATCTCCTTCGCTCCTTAGATGCTGCTGCACCCGCTGAGTTTCTCCAGCCTTTTGTGTACCCTACCACACACAGTATGTTCTTCACGTATGCATGTTCATATTCACAGGGCCTATGAGAGAGTGGTGCAGGGTGTACATCGTACCCGAGCCCGGAGTCCAAAAGGGGGCCCGGGAGCCCAAAAGGGGGCCTGGGAGCCGAAGGAGGGGGGCTGGGAATTTCCTGAAATCTCAGAAATGTTTTGCATATATTTTATGAAGACTAGCATTCACATTTTGTGTGAGCTGACATAGTTTTATTTATCGTAATTCGTAGAAATTGTGATCCATAATAAAGCGGGGAATTTTAATTGGTGGGTGTGTGGTCGGGGTAACCTGATTAAAAGAGGGGGAAGGGGAAGACCCTGCACTACTGATGGATCTTCCCTGAAGGAGGGGTGGGGGGCCACTGGGACCCAGCAGTGACAGACCACATGCTGCCTGCATGGTGGAGGTTGTGGGTCTTGTGCTGAGCCGGGAACTGGTGAAGTGAAGGCTCTTGCCCGCTGGTGGTTGGTGGAGAGGCGAGGGAGGGTCGGCGGAGTCGCTGGTGGAAGCCCGTGGGGGGGGAGCTGGAGTAGAGATACGGGCAGCAGCATCGGCGACAGTGGCTGTGGAGGCTCCGCCGGGGAGGGGGCAGCCGCTGCTGCTCCAGTGGTCCGGGCCTGGATGTGGGTGTGGGTGGGTCAGTGGGTCCACATGTGAGTGTGTGTGAATGAGTGGGTGTGTGAGCGTGTGTGGATGCGTGTGTGTGAGTGGGTGCGAGTGGGTGCGTGTGAGTGTGTGTAGGTGTGTCTGGGTGTTGGGTGGGTGTATGTGAGTGAGTGAGTGTGTGTCTGAGTGTGTGTGGGTGTGTGTATGGGTGTTGGGTGGGTGTATGTGAGTGAGTGTGTGTCTTAGTGTGTGTGTTAGTGGGTGGATGAATTTTGAAAATGCACAGTTAAAACCATTAGATCTGTTGAACTTGTTAACAGTGTACATACTTGGTGTCCTGTTTCCAAATGTTTGTGTTAGTTTAAGAATACTATTAACAATTCCAGCAAAAGTAGCTTCGGCAGAGAGGTCACTATACGTGCGCGTCTTGGAAGACATGGTTCACAACACACACAGTTCATGTGTGTAAATGCAGGGCATTTAGCAAACTCAAGCTGATTAAGAATTATTTAAGGTCTACAATGTCGCAGGAACGTCTTGTGGATTTGGCCAGGCTAAGTATTGAATCAAACATTGCTAGAACAATACATTTTCATGCTGTGATTTGAAATGTTTTACAAACAAATGCCAGGAAAGCTCTTTATTTAAAATAAATACTAGGCCTATACCTTCTTTTACTTTTTACTAATAATTATGTCTCCTGATGATCTGATCTGTATTGAAATATAAAAGGATGTTTCAATGTGAATTATTTCTCCTTATCTGTATTGTAGCACAAAGATGTTTAAAACAAATGTGCTTTCTTCTTTCTGATCCTTTTATTTAATTTATATTTATTGATATGTATCATGCAGGGAGTACAGAAGCATAAGGCCTTAAATGCAGAAAATCAACAGGGCTCTCCATTCCACCCCTCTCTCATCTTCTATACCCCTTTTTCCCTTACAGCTCATGGCATAAAACCGTAGTGGATTTTGTACAGATGACTAATGGAGAAGGGAAGGGGGCCCGAAAGAAACGTTGTACCCATCGATAGATAAAATTCCTCTGAGGCCCTGCATATACACACACGAACTGTGTGTGTTGTGAACCATGTCTTCCAAGATGCACACGTATAGTGAAGCATTTCTCAAGCTCTGTTTCACAAGTATTGTTCAAAAATCTGTGGTCAAGCCACAATGTGTTATCTGTGCCAAGGTTTTAAGCCATGAGAGCATGAAGACCAGCAAATTGAAGATCCTTTTGGAGTCATGTCACAGCAACGTGGCGGGGAAGGGCGTGGACTATTTCAAACAAAAAGAAGTCGCACTCAAGGGTTCCCGCATCCACAGTCAAAAAGGCACAACAGAGGATGTACTTCCTGCCGCAGCTGAGGAAACACAATCTGCCACAGGCTATGATGATCCAATTCTACACGGCCATCATAGAGTCTGTTCTCACCTTCTCCATCATGGTCTGGTTAGGCTCAGCCACCTGGAGGCTGCAGCGAATCGTCCGATCAGCTGAGAAGGTTATTGGCTGCAACCTTCCCTTCATTGATGAACTGTACACTGCAAGGGTCAGGAAGCGAGTGGGTAAGATCATCTCTGACCCCTCTCACCCTGACCTTCTATGGTCGGTTGCAGAACCGGCTTCAAAGCCTTCGTGAAGGATGTCGCTCCCCATGTCTCCTTCACCCTCTGCACGATACATCGCCATGCTTTAGCGATGAAGACTCTCCCTCCTGGTCTTCTAGAAGTGCTTTCAGATGTGGTGAACACTGTGAACCACATCCGAGGGAGTGCAACAAACACAAGAATCGTCATAGTATGTGTGAAGAAATGGGCGCCGATTTCACGAACTCTGTATGGAATATCAGAACTGATATTCCACACAGAGGTGCGCTGGCTTACGCGTGGTCAAGTTCTCAATCGTGTGATTCAACTTCGAGATAAATAGTGCTGTTCTTGGAGAGAGGGTGTACTGAGAAGGAGAATCAGATTCATGAAAATATGCAGGATGAACTGTTCATGATGAAGGCTGCTTACTTGGCTGACTTGTTCGCCGAGGTGAATTCCTTGAACCTGTCACTTCAAGGAAACCTCCCAATGCTACACACAGCTCATGACAAAGTGACAGTGTTCAGGAGGAAGATTCATCTTTATCGGAGAAGAGGCCAGGACTGTGACACGACTATCTTCCCCGAGATGTCGACTTTCCTGGATGCTATGCCAGATGCTGAATGTCACTTCCACGAGGAGATCCCAACCCACCTTCTGCAATTAGTAAGCCATCGAACATTACTTCCTAGACTAGATGACCGCTCTCGTGATGAGTGGATGCTCTGACCCTTTTCCGTTGAAGTCGGTGCCATCAGCGATACTGATGTGACTGCGAAGGTTGAATTCTACCGAATTTGTGAAGATACGCAGCTCAAGAGTGACTTCATGAAACAAGAGCTCGTCACATTTTGGCTGAAAGTGAAGGACTGTCCCGTTCTTTTGAATGTTTGAAAATAGTTGAATAGTTGGGCTAGTTGAATCAAGGGATATGGGGAGAAGGCAGGCAAGGTTATTGATTGGGGACGATCAGCCATGATCACAATGAATGGCAATGCTGGCTCGAAGGGCCGAATGGCCTCCACCTGCACCTATTTTCTATGTTATGTCAACCTATCGCCGTGTGGCTGGATTCTCAACCATGGTAACTCTGGAAACAATAGGCTTGTGATCGACGCTGACATGAGATGCTGCCTGTCAAGCATTCATCCTCGTTTTGATGGCCTGCCTGATGGCTGCGAAGCAATTTCAGCCATCCCATGGTCTGAGCATTGGCGGACATGTTTTAATACATTTCTCAAGTTTTGTTTTGGGGGTCACAGAACTGACCAAGAATGTCTGATGGGGTCATGGGGCCAAAAAGGTTTAGAACCACTGCACGAGCGGGCCAACAGCCCGACTGACCCCTCACAGCGCTCACCGGCCTTCCGACAGCCCGACCGACCCTTTGCTTCGCAGCACTCACCAGCTGTTCGACCCCACTCTCACCATCCACCGTCGGGCTCCGATCCTCCACAGCATCCATCGGCCTACCGATAAGCCCGACCGACTGACCCTGACCCTAACCCTAACCCTAGCTGTACATTTGTTATTTATCATTTTTATGCATTAGTTCACATCATAAGTTTATAAAGTTAAAGATAATAACCTGGCCCTCAACACCAGCAAAACCAAGGAACTGATTGTGAACTTTGGAAGGAGTAGGATGGGGACCCACAGTCCCGTTTATATCAACGGGTCGATGGTTGAAAGGGTCAAGAGCTTCAAATTTCTGGGCATGCACATCGCTGAAGATCTTTCCTGGTCCAAGAACACTGATGCAATTATCAAGAAAGCACATCAGCGCCTCTACTTCCTGAGAAGATTACGGAGAGTCGGTTTGTCAAGGAGGACTCTCTCTAACTTCTACAGGTGCACAGTTGAGAGCATGCTGACCGGTTGCATCGTGGCTTGGTTCGGCAACTTGAGCGCCCTGGAGAGGAAAAGACTACAAAAAGTAGTAAACACTGCCCAGTCCATCATCGGCTCTGACCTTCCTTCCATCGAGGGGGTTTATCGCAGTCGCTGCCTCAAAAAGGCTAGCAATATCATCAAAGACCCACACACTCATCTCCCTGCTACCTTCAGGTAGAAGGTGCAGGAGCCTGAAGACTGCAACGACCAGTTTCAGGAATAGCTACCTCCCCACAGCCATCAGGCTATTAAACTTGGCTCGGACAAAACTAAGAACATTAATAGCCCATTATCTGTTATTTGCACTTAATCAGTTTATTTATTCGTGTGTATATATTTATATAATGGTATATGGACACACTGATCTGTTTTGTAGTCAATGCCTACTATGTTCTGTTGTGCTGAAGCAAAGCAAAAATTTCATTGTCCAATCAGGGAAACATGACAATAAACTCACTTGAACTTGAACTTCAATTGAAAAACAAAATGATCAGCAAGGTTAGCATTACCTTTATCCTTGGAAACCTTGTTATTTTTTTTGATGTAATGAGGAGGCAGCCATAATCCCAGAGTCCTAGCTGCCAAGAGATCATAAAACAAAGTGTAGGATTGGTCAATTTGCGTCCGACCTCAATGTCAAATGTGCATTGATTGGACAATTACGACTCGGAAAATTTGAAATTTTTGTCATATTTAAACAAAATGTGCAGGTTTTGTTCTTCACGAGTTTCAGGTATGATTTATATAATATTTTTACACAATATTTTAAAAAGTCAGGTGGGCCTGTGAGTTGGATCACAAACTTGAACGAAAAAGCTCCTCGGCCCACAGCCTAAAAAGTGGGGTTTCATGACATCGCACATTGTGTGAGTGAAGAGCAGAAAAAACGGCAAGAAGGTAATTCTTAAAATGTTGATATTGTTGACACATTGTAAAGTTAATTTTATTTCTTCTCGTTTCGACAGTTGGACATTTCGCCCAGCGCGCCACGTGCAGAGGTGGAAGATCCACTTGGGGGGACATCAGCGATGACCCCCTCCACCAGTCACCAGCACTCCAGGAGGAGGATTTCACATGCCAGCCAGAGTGGAGACTCCTCACCTGGTGACAATGATGACACAGACGGACAGAAAGAACAGTTCAGGATTGTAAGTCCATAGTTAAAACATTCTGCACATTTAACTTCACATTCACCAATGCATCCATCCACCATTGTGCTGTTTACATGGTCATATATGTTTTAGCTCATTGTAAAGGTAAAAGAGGCCTTAAAAACGTTAGCAGGTGAACGCAAGGCCAGCACTCCGCAGGAGGAGTATGTCCTTAAAATGACAGATTTTGTTGCCTCAATGGTTAATAGTAAACCATATCTTCCTGTTCCTCGTGCTGGCGAGAGCAGGAACAGGGAGATACGGGACCTGGATGTGTGGCCAAGGAACTGGTGCAGGGGGCAGGGATTTAGATTCTTCGATCACTGGGATCGGTTTTGGAGTAAGGGGGAACTGTACAAAAGGGACGGATTGCATCTTAACAGGTGGGGGACCAGCATTCTGGCAGGCAGGTTTGCCACTGCTACACAGGTGGTTTTAAACTGAATAAGGGGGGTGGGGTGTCAAATGGGATAGTCGACGATGGAGTTAAAGGGAAAGAGAGTAGAGGGATGGTTAATGACCCTAGAATTAACGGGAAAGGAAGCTCACAACGGGATAGGAGTGTATGGCCAAGTGTAATAGGGATCAATGTGAAAGGTGAGATGCATAAGGAAATAAAAGTATTGTATATGAATGCGTGAAGTATATGAAGTAAAGTAGATGAGGAGGCTCAGTTACAGGTTGGTAGATATGACATTGTGGGGATTACTGAGACGTGGCTGCAGGAGGATCGGGCCTGGGAACATAATATTCATGGTTATACATCCTATAGAAAGGACAGGCAGTTGGGCAGAGGAGGGGGGGGGGGGGGGGGGTAGCTGAGGTAGGGGCACTGTGGATTGAGTTGAGGAATTGTAAAGGCAAGAAGACACCAATTGGTGTTATTTACAGACCCCCAAATAGTAGCCCGGATGTAGGGTGTAAGTTGCAGCAGGAGTTAAAACTGGCATGTAACAAAGGTAATGCCACTGTGGTGATGGGGGTTTTCAATATGCAGGTAGACTGGGAAAATCAGGTTGGTTCAGGACCCCAAGAAAGAAAGTTTGTAGAATGCCTCCGAGATGGATTCTTAGAGCAGCTTGTAATGGAGCCGACCAGAGAAAAGGCAATTCTGGGTTTAGTGTTGTCCAAATATGATAATATGATATGCCCACCAGATATGATAAGAGAACTCGAGGTAAAGGAACCGCTTGGAGGTAGTGATCATAATATGATTAGTTTTAATCAGCAATTTGAGAAGGAAAACATTAAAATCGGAAGTCGCAGTGATGCAGTTGACCAAAGGGGACTATGAAGGCATGAGAGGGGAGCTGGCCAAGGTAGACTGGAAAGGAATCCTAACAGGAGTGACTCTGGAACAGCAATGGCAGGAATTTCTGGGCATAATCTGGAAGACGCAGGATCATTTCATGCCAAAAAGGAAGAAAGATTCTAAGGGGAGTAGGAGGCAACCGTGGCTGACAAGAGAAGTTAAGGATAGAATAAAACTAAAAGAAAAGATGTATAACACAACAAAGAGTAGCCGGAAGCTGGAGGATTGGGAAACTTTCATAGGACAACAGAAGGAAACAAAATGGGCAATACGGGCTGAACAGATGAAGTACGAGGGGAAGCTGGCCAGGAATATAAAGAAGGACAGTAAAAGCTTCTTTAGATATGTTAAGGGAAAAAGAGTAGCAAAGTCAAATGTGGGTCCCTTGAAGGCAGACACGGGTGAAATAATTATGGCAACAAGGAAATGGCAGAAGAGTTGAATAGTACTTCGGATCTGTCTTCACTAAGGAGAACACTAACAATCTCCCGGATGTACTGGAGGACAGAGGATCTAAGGGGGTAGCGGAACTGAAAGAAATTTTCATTAGACGAGAAATAGTATTGGGTAGGCTAATGGGACTGAAGGATGATAAATCCCCTGGGCCTGATGGTCTGCATCCCAGGGTCCTCGGGGAGGTGGCTCTAGAAGTAGTGGAAGCATTGGTGATCATTTTCCAATGTTCAATAGATTCAGGATCAGTTCCTGTGGATTGGAGGATAGCTAATGTTATCCCACTTTTCAAGAAAGGAGCGAGAGAAAAAACGGGGAATTACAGACCAGTTAGCCTGACTTCAGTGGTGGGAAAGATGCTGGAGTCCATTATTAAAGAGGTAATAATGGAGCATTTGGATAGCAGTAAAATAATTAGTCCAAGTCAACATGGGGTTATGAAAGGGAAATCATGCTTGGCTAATCTTCTGGAATTTTTTGAGGATGTGACAAGTAAAATGGATGAAGGGGAGCCAGTGGATGTAGTGTATCTAGACTTTCAGAAAGCCTTTGATAAGGTCCCGCATGGGAGACTGGTGACCAAAATTAGAGCACATGGTAATGTTGATTCACGTTTTTCTCTCACATCGGTTGTTTCGACAATAATCGACCAGGCACCGGGGTCACTTTAAACGTACGTTTATTGAGCAGGAGTCTCCACACAGGTTTAACAACCTAGCAAAGAGTCAAGGTCTCTGCCCTTAATTGCAATGCTTTATATATGTTAATGCCACCGTTTAGCCCCCTCCCACATTACCCAATTAATCAACAGACCTGTGCACAATGGTCATGATAACAGGCACGTACACAATGGGAGATGTTAATTAGTGGAACAACACTAGAGCTAAGACAGGGACATTTCTCAGACTTTCGGGAGCCAGCGGTTTGCATATTCTTCAGCCTTCTGAAACTCAGCCACCTCAATCAGACGGGTGCGAGGAATATCAAAGTTGCGAATATGCAGCATCAGCAGGATAATGTGTATTTCTCAGGATCACAATTTCCTGAAGCCTGCAGCCACATAGTCAGCAACTTTGGTCAGCAGACATTTTAAGTTTCAACCCAGTTCACCTGACCTCCATTTTCCCTTCACATAACCATTTTACAGTGCTGATTCAAGATTTACATTCACAGTATTGGGGGTACAGTGTTGACATGGATAGAAATTGGTTGGCAGACCGGAAGCAAAGAGTAGGAGTGAATGGGTCCTTTTCAGAATGCAGGCAGTGGCGAGTGGAATGCCACAAGGCTTGGTGTTGGGGCCGCAATTGTTTACCATATATATAAATAATTTGGAAGAGGGAATTAGGATCAACACTAGCCAGTTTTCCAAAGGGTTTCTACAGCTATATTAATAGCAAAAGGATAACAAGGGATAAAATTGGTCCATTGGAGAGACCGAGTGGACAGCTATCTGCAGAGCCAAAAGAGATGGGGGAGATATTGAACAATTTCTTTTCTTCGGTATTCACCAAGGAGAAGGACATTGGAATCAAATACACAGGACAAGGTGTTAAGAAGTCCCTTGTGCCAGTAGGTGGGGAGCATTTCACGACATTCGTTGATTGTTGAGAGTGGTAGATGCTCAACATCAGGGGGGGGGGGGATACGTATACGTATATCTTGGCTTGGGTAACCTTCAGGACAGTTGGGCACAGGACACATCATCAGTAGTGTACCCTTGCATCACTGGGTGTTTCGGCCTTTTAACACTATACACCCTCCACAAGGGCGGCCCGCTGCAGGATGATCAGCCCTCAGCGCGTGTCCCGTGTCAAACTGTCCCAAAGATTCACCATGACGTACTTGGGGCCCAGCATGGGTCTTTCCGCTTGAGCCAAATCCAACGGCTGCTTCTTTCAGCCGCGTCTGAGAGTGATCTTATGGTCTTCCAGAGAGCCTGACCGTGGATTCCAAGCTCCATCAGCAGTCTGACGGTAGATGATGCAACAAATCCTCTGCATCCCACTTCAACTGGATAGACTTTGATGTTCCAGCCACCCTGCATTGCCTCTGCTGCAAGCTCTGCGTAGCGCAGCTTCTTACGCTCATAGGCCTCCTCAACAGAGTTCTCCCATGGAACTGTGAGCTCTATGATATAAGCAGTCTTCTGTGAAGGGGACCAGAACACCAAGTCTGGCCTGAGGTTGGTTAGAGCAATTTCAGGTGGAAAGATTAGTTGTCGGCCGATGTCTGCCAGCATCCTCCAGTCATGGGCCCTGCATAGGTTTCCTTCTTCTGATCTGGTGGAAGGATGTTTAGGCATTTTCTGTCCTTCTCGGACAAAGGTTGTTGCCCTTAAAGGATGGTTGCTTGCTCTCGGAGGCAAGGAGTTGGTCGCACACCGCCTGGTCTCAAGGGCTGTTGCCAGGCTTTTTAGTACCTGATTATGCCGCCACGTGTATCTTCCTTGCGTGAGGCTGGTCTTGCAGCCTACCATGATGTGTTTGAGGGTCGCTGGAGTTGGGCAGAGGGCACAGGTTAGATCCTCGCCGTACCACTGATGGAGGTTCTTTGGTGATGGAAGCAAGTCATATGTCGCTCTGATGATGAAGCTGATCGTGCTTGATTCCATTCCCCACAGTTCTTTCCAGCTGATCTTCCTCCGCTCCACACCTTCCCACTGCATCCATTGCCCCTGTTTGGCAAGAGAAACCGCGTTTGCACTTCTTGCAGCCTCCTCCTGTCGCCGCACCTCCTCAACCACCAATGTTCTCCGCTCTGATGTTGTGGCCTTTCGCCAAGTTGGTTTACTTGTCGTAAGGCCAAAGCCTCCTCTTCCCTGCTGCACTTGCCCCATGACGTCTTTGTGCCTCAGGGCTGATGAAGCTTGCTGTACTGCATCAGATGGTGTCCACTTCCGGCCAGTTAGTAGGGGCGGTGCAACAACACTGATGGTCTTGTCTCTAGAGTCCCTCAGTGTCATCTGGAGTCTTACTTTAGAACACTTGTATTCCTCTGTTAGACTAGTGAGTGGTAGTTCCAGGACCCCTTTGCCATAGAGGCCGATGTTGGTTAGACATCGTGGGACACCGAGCCATTTCTTTGCGTATGAAGTTATGGTTCGCTCCATCTTCTCCACAGTTGTTATTGGGGCTTCATAAACGGTCAGTGGCCACATTGTCCGAGGCAGGAGTCAAAACTGTAGGCTCCAGAGCTTCAGTTTCCCAGGCAGTAGGGTCTGATTGATGTTCTCCAGGCCGTTGACAATTTCTTGCCTTAGTTGTTGCACCTGTTCTTTGTCCTTGAGACTTGCGTTGTACCATCTGCCCAGGCTTTTTACTGGCTGCTCAGACACTGTTGGTATTGGGTTGTCACCGATGCAGAACCTTGTGTCTCTAAGCACCCCCTTAACTATGGAGATGCTTCGAGATTTACTTGGTTTGATTTTCATCGGGCCCACTTGACGTTCTCCTGCAGCTTTCCAAGTAGCCGCTTGGTGCATGCTGCAGTAGTGGTTAGTGTTGTCATGTCGTCCATGTGTGCCCTGATGGGTGGCAGACGGAGCCCAACCCTGGTTCGTTCACCGCCCACCACCCATTTTGAGGCCCTAATGATGACTTCCATGGCCATTGTAAAGGCCAAGGGTGAGACTGTGCAACCTGCCATGATGCCTACTTCCAAGCGCTGCCATGTTGTACTGAATTCAGCTGTTGTGAAGCACAGCTGCAGGTCTTGGAAATAGTTCTTGACCAGTGTGGTGATGAGCTCTGGTATATGGAAAAAGGCAAAAGATTCCCAAAGGAGTTCATGGGGAACTGAACCAAATGCATTGGCCAGATCGAGGAAGATCACATGTAGGTCTCTCTTGTCCTTCTTAGCTGCTTGGATCTGGTGCCAGATCATGCTTGTATGCTCCAAGCAGCCCGAAAATCCTGGAATTCCTGCTTTCTGTACAGATGTATCAATGTACTTGTTTGTAACCAGATAAGTGGATAGCCTTTGTGATACAATGCTGAAAAAGATTTTGCCCTCGACGTTGAGGAGACATATTGGCCGGAATTGGCTGATGTCTGATGCATCCTTTTCTTTAGGTATTAGTACGCCGCCGGCCCTTCGCCATGCCTTAGGTATTATTTGCTTCTTCCACACCTCCCTCATGAGCGTCCATAGAAAGCGTAACACATCCGGTGCGTTCTTGTAGAGCTTGTATGGTACTCCGTTTGGCCCTGGAGCTGATGCTGTTCTTGCTCGCCGGTTCTCTACCTCTTTCCATTTCGGAGGGCTGGTGTCCAGGTTGAATTCAGGTGGTTGAATAGGCGGGATGTCATGTGGGATGACTAACTGCTCATGCCTTTTCGTGTCTTGGTGGGCCTTTTCCAGGTGTTCCTCCAATTCTTGTTTTGATGTTTTCAAAGTTCCATTTCCTTTGCGAAGAGGTCTTTGATGAACTTGAAAGGGTCTTTGTAGAACCGTGTTCTTGTGTGTTCTTTCTTCTTGCGAAGTTTCCTCATGTTCTCTACTTTTCGCAAGGTTGTCAATCGGCTCTTAATGTCCTCTTGGAGAACCATGAGACCTTCTCTCTCTGCATCAGTTGCTTTTTTCCATTGCTTTTTTTAACTGTCTCCTCTCTCTGATTAGCCTCTCGATCTCCTGCTGCCTCCTGGACTTGATTGGTGTTGGTAATTTCTTTCCACCTCTCCCTTTACTCACCCCAAACCGTTCTTCTCCATAGCTGTAGATTATGTTGCCCATCCTTTCAAGCTGTTGCACTGCTGTGCCCACTTGTTGCTCCAAGATATGTATACGGTCATTGTTGACCGTCTCCCACTTTCTTTTCAACAGCTTTGGGCCATTTCACTCCAGGTTTGTGCCCTTTGATCTTTCCCTCCAATGGAGGTTTTTGTAGTTGTTGCGTGGGCCCCTCCACCGCCATTTCTGTGCTTGTATCACCCTCTTCAGTGACATGGGTGCTGATGCTCTGCGAACTTTGGTTTGTGTCCCGTCGCTGTGCTTCATTCGACTGATTTGACTGGTTGCTTCGTAAGAAGTACTGGTCAATGCGAGGCCCTTGTCTCTGCTCTCTCAAGCACTTTTTCCTCCCTTGGTGGATCTTCAAGCCCATCACTGATGTTCTTTTCTCCCAACCACAGATGCACACCTGAAGTTTGTGTCCCACAGCTGTTGTGGATGTCTCATGTGCCATGCTCTCCTTGTCCGTGGTCATTTCCGTTCCTGGGTCTGTAACCGTGTTATCAGTCGGTGAGCCATCTTGCGCCCCCGCTCTCGCAGGCTCTAGGGGTATTTCCTTTAATTTACTTTTTGTAGCATTTAGCGGGTGTCTCCAACTAGCTGAAACAGTGTTGGGGACTGCTGTCATGGGTAGCTAGCCCATGACGGCCCCAGCGTGGTCTGTTCCCTCCTGTCAGCTATCTCTCCAAGCTGTCGCATGGACTTTCCCATGTTGTCAGCTGTCCTTTCACAGCAGTCACTGGACGAGTCCAGATTATCAGAATCAAATACACAAGACAAGGTGTTAAGAAGTCCCTTGTGCCAGTAGGTGGGGAGCATTTCACGACATTCGTTGATTGTTGAGAGTGGTAGATGCTCCACATCGGGGGGGGGGGGGGGGGGGGGGGTAAGGGAGGTAAGGGAAACTAGTAGAGTAGCTATGGATACTATGAGTTTCAAAGTAAAAGAAGTACTAACACTTTTGAAAAATATAAAAGTGGATAAGTCTCCAGGTCCTGACAGGATATTCCCTAGGACATTGAGGGAAGTTAGTGTAGAAATAGCCGGGGCTATGACAGAAATATTTCAAATGTCATTAGAAAAGGGAATAGTCCTCGAGGATTGGCGTACTGCGCATGTTGTACCATTGTTTAAAAAGGGTTCTAAGAGTAAACTTAGCAATTATAGACCGTTTAGTTTGACTTCAGTGGTGGGCAAATTAATGGAAAAGATACTTAGAGATAATATATAAACATCTGGATAAACAGGGTCTAATTAGGAACAGTCAACATGGATTTATGCCTGGAAGGTCATGTTTGACTAATATTCTTGAATTTTTTGAAGAGGTTACTAGGGAAATTGATGAGTGTAAAGCAGTGGATGTTGTCTATATGGACTTTAGTAAGGCCTTTGACAAGGTTCCTCATGGAAGGTTGGTTAAGAAGGTTCAACTGTTGGGTATAAATGCAGGAATAGCAAGATAGATTCAACAGTGGCTGAATGGGAGAAGCCAGAGGGTAATGGTGGATGGCTGCTTGTCGGGTTGGAGGCAGGTGACTAGTGGGGTGCCTCAGGGGTCTGTGTTGGGTCCTTTGTTGTTTGTCATGTACATAAATGATCTGGATGAAGGGGTGGTAAATTGGATTAGTAAGTATGCAGATGATACCAAGATAGGGGGCGTTGTGGATAATGAAGAGGAGTTCCAAAGTCTACAGAGTGATTTAGGCCAGTTGTAAAAATGGGCTGAAAGATGGCAGATGGAGTTTAATGCTGATAAATGTGAGGTGCTACACCTTGGCAGGACAAATCAAAATAGGACGTACATGGTGAATGGTAGGGAATTGAAGAATACAGTTGAACAGAGGGATCTGGGAATAACCATGCATAATTCCTTGAAGGTGGAATCTCATATAGATAGGGTGGTAAAGAAAGCTTTTGGTATGCTAGCCTTTATAAATCAGAGCATTGAGTATAGAAGCTGGGATGTAATGTTAAAATTGTACAAGGCATTGGTGAAACCAAATCTGGAGAATGGTGTACAATTTTGGTCGCCCAATTATAGGAAGGATGTCAACAAAATAGAGAGGGTACAGAGGAGATTTACTAGAGTGTTGCCTGGGTTTCAACAGCTAAGTTACAGAGATAGGTTGAATAAGTTAGGTCTTTATTCTCTGGAGCGCAGAAGGTTAAGGGGGGACTTGATAGAGGTCTTTAAAATGATGAGAGGGATAGACAGAGTTGATGTGGACAAGCTTTTCCCTTTGAGAATAGGGAAGATTCAAACAAGAGGACATGACTTTAGAATTAAGGGACAGAAGTTTAGGGGTAACATGAGGGGGAACTTCTTTACTCAGAGAGTGGTAGCGGTGTGGAATGAGCTTCCAGTGGAAGTGGTGGCGGCAGGTTCGTTGGTATCATTTAAAAATAAATTGGATAGGCATATGGATGAGAAGGGTATGGAGGGCTATGGTATGAGTGCAGGCAGGTGGGATTAAGGGAAAAAAGTTGTTCGGCACGGACTTGAAGGGCCGAGATGGCCTGTTTCCGTGCTGTAATTGTTATATGGTTGTATGGTTAAGTTTGCGGATGACACATAGAAACATAGAAACATAGAAAATAGGTGCAGGAGTAGGCCATTCGGCCCTTCGAGCCTGCACCACCATTCAATGTGATCATGGCTGATCATCCAACTCAGTATCCCTCATCCAACTCAGTATCCCTCATCCAACTCAGTATCCCTCATCCAACTCAGTATCCCTCATCCAACTCAGTATCCCAGCGACACAAAGCTGGATGGCAGTGTGAACTGTGAAGAGGATGTTCGGAGATTGCAGGGGGACCTGGACAGGTTGAGTGAGTGGGCAGATAGGAGGCAGATGCAGTATTACATAGATAAATGTGAGGTTATCCACTTTGGCGGCAAAAACAAGGGGGCAGATTATTATCTCAATGGGGTTAGGTTAGGTAAGGGGGAGGTACAGCGAGACCTGGGTGTCCCTGTACACCAGTCACTGAAAGTTGGCGTGCAGGTACAACAGGCAGTGAAGAAAGCTAATGGAATATTGACCTTCATAACAAGAGGATTTCACTACAGGAATAAAGAGGTTCTTCTGCAGTTGTATAGGGCTCTGGTGAAACCACATCTGGAGTATTGTGTACAGTTTTGGTCTCCTAATTTGAGGAAGGACATCCTTGTGATTGAGGCGGTGCAGCGTAAGTTCATGAGATTGATCCCTAGGATGGCGGGACTGTCATCTGAGAAAAGATTGAAAAGACTAGGCTTGAATTCACTAGAGTTTAGAAGGATGAGGGGGGAATCTTATAGAAACATATAAAATTATAAAAGGACTGGACAAGCTAGATGCAGGAAAAATGTTCACAATGTTGGGTGAGTCCACAACCTGGAGTCTTAGAATAAAGGGGAGGTCATTTAAGACTGAGCTGGGAAAAAAACTTTTTTACCCAGAGAGTTGTGAATTTATGGAATTCCCTGCCACAGAGGGCAGTGGAGGCCAAATCACTGGATGGATTTAAGAGAGAGTTAGATAGAGCTCTCGGGGCTAGTGAAGTCAAGGGATATGGGGAGAAGGCAGGCACGGGTTATTGATAGGGGACGATCAGCCATGATCACAATGAATGGCGGTGCTGGCTCGAAGGGCCAAATGGTTTTTTCTCACCTTGGTCTTAAATTACCTCCCCTTTATTCTAAGACTGTGGCCCCTGGTTCTGGACTCGGCCCACATTGAGAATAATTTTCCTGCATCTAGCTTGTCCAGTCCTTTTATAATTTTATATGTTTCTATAAGATTCCCTCCCCCCCATCCTTCTAAACTCCAGTGAATACAAGCCTAGTCTTTTCAATCTTTCCTCACATGACAGTCCCGCCATCCCAGGGATCAATCTCGTGAACCTACACTGCACTGCCTCAATCACAAGAATGTCCTTCCTCAAATTAAGAGACCAAAACTGTACACAACACTCCAGATATGGTCTCACCAGAGCCCTACACAACTGCAGAAGAACCTCTTTACTCCTATACTGAAATCCTCTTGTTAGGAAGGCCAACATTCCATTAGCTTTCTTCACTGCCGCTGTACCTGTAAGCCAGCTTTCAGTGACCCGTGTACAAGGATACCCAGGTCTCGCTGCACCTCCCCCTTACCTAAGCTAACCCCATTGAGATAATAATCTGCCCCCTTGTTTTTGACGCCAAAGTGGATAACCTCACATTTATCTATATTATACTGCATCTGCCATGCATCTGCCCACTCACTCAACCTGTCCAGGTCATTCTGCAACCTCCGAACATCCTCTTCATAGTTCACACTGCCACCCAGCTTTGTGTCAATCGCAAACTTGCTAGTGTGGCTCCTAATTCCCTCTTCCAAATCATTAATAGATATGGCAAACAGTTGCAGCTCCTACTCTGCCTGCCTGCCATTCTGAAAAGGACCTGTTCACTCCTACTCTTTGCTTCCGGTCTGCCAACCAATTTTCTATCCATGTCAACACCCTACCCCCATACCATGTGCTCTAATTTTAGTCACCAGTCTCCCATGCGGGACATTATCAAAGGCTTTCTGAAAGTCTAGATACACTATATCCACTGGCACCCCTGTGTACAAATGGCCTTTATTCATTGAACAAGATGAATAAAGACTTTGTTTCGCATTCACAGTGTCTTATTTTTCTGATCTATTGAGAGGTAAAATTATTTTACATTTAAAAGGCACGGCAAATGAGGAACCAGAGTCCTTTCTCACTCTCACGAATGATTGTGAGATGTAAGATGTGAATAGATTGCATCCTCTATTTGGTGTTTCATGGTGAAGGAAATAGTACATTAAAGTCATGATACTATGGAATTATATTAAAATGAAGACTTGCATACATCAATTTTATTTTGTAACATAGAACTCTCTTTTATTGTGTACAAAAGTAATCAAACGGAGAGAATCAAATGGATTCTTAAAAAGATGTTTAACTATCACCCACTACAAAATGTGGATGTATCCAAAAAAAACTAAAACAAGCTCAAACAAGGAAAAAAGCCATTAACATACAGATAAGAATCTACATCAAAGGGTAAACTTTACTACAGCCATGTCCCTGAGCCCCTCTCTCTCCCTTCATCCACAGGTGCGTCTGTTGCATGGAGACAGCCATCTCCATATCTATATGCCAATGCAGTTAAGGCTATTACAGCAGGCTGCAGATGTGTGAAAATGAGTAGGTGTCTCTGGAAAAGAAGTAGGAAGTACATGTTAAAAGCTTTTTAGCAGACCATAAAAAGGTGCAGTTGGGTTATTCCAGATTTTACAGTAAACTTTGTGAAAGTGTGTTATGTCTTTCAGGGCAAATCATGGACTATTCTTGCATCACATCATTCAAGGAAGGTAATTAATTTAATGGCCTTATGCGGTTGTGAATGAAAATTATTTAAACTACAATCTAACACAAAATAATACGCTTTGAATTGTATACCTATGCTGCCTGGTAATGTGGCTGTGCCCCGGTTGCAATGTGTGCCCCCTGTAGCCTCGCTGACTGCGTTTGAATTAGAGAATCATATATTAGTGGAACTCAATGCATTAAAAAAATCTCACTGAGCACTTCAATGTCAAAGGACTACACTAATGGAAGCGTTCATCTGATTTTCAATACCTGATCAAAATAGGGCAAAGGATGAGGCAATGGATATGTGGGGCACGGCACCACTGTTGCATGTGCCACTTCTTTCAATTCCTGCGCAGACAACAACACACATTAAATCATTGTGACAATCTCATATGAGAAGTAAAGGTATTGAAGCCAAGCGATAACAGAAGTACATATAATTGAAATGGCATATTTACATTCTCGTGCTAGGCGATTGCATTAGTCAAGAGAAGTTTTGTGAACGGCCACACGTTCCCTGTGGGATTGTTGGTCATTACTGAGGCCACACACTCACAGACTTTAAATACATGGCCGTATTGCGATGGGGTTTCCCTGCGTGCATCACTCATCACTTTTATACCTTTTACAAGGTCAGTGAGCTGAAACATAAGAACCCATGTTAAGGGCACAATGGTGGATGGATGGATGGATTGGCGAATGAGAATTGAAATGTGCTGACTTCTAACTCTATGTACTTACAACAGTCAAATGGTCTTTAAAACCTCTCCCTTCGTTATCCTCTCCAGGTGTGGTGCCGCCACTGTTGCTCTCCTACGACATCTGCCTCCTGGAGTGCTGGTGGATGGGCTGGGCGAAGAGGTCCCCTCCAGAAGATCATCCACCTCCTGCTCACTGCTCTATTGTTGATGCTGGAATCATTTTTACAATGTGTCCAGAGCCTCATGACTGTAACCATGACATGAGGCAACAGACGCGATGCGAGGATGGTGTGCTGCCTACCAGGTGCCAGGATCCAGGATGTCACGGACAGAGTGGAGAAAATCCTCGTGGGCGAAGGTGAACAGCTGGAAGTTGTAATGCATGTTGGCACAAACAATGTCGACAAGAAGGGGATGAATATTCTAAAGCGTGACTTTACAGAGCTTGGAAAAGTGCTGAAAAGCAGGGCCTCCAGGGTGGTTATCTCCGGTTTGCTTCCAGTTCCTCGTGCTGGCAAGAGCAGGAACAGGGAGATACAGGACCTGAATGTGTGGCTGGGGAACTTGTGCAGGGGGCAGGGATTTAGATTCATAGACCACTGGGATCTGGTTTGGAGTAGGGGGGAACTGTATAAAAGCGACGGATTGCACCTTAACAGGTGGGGGACCGGTATTCTGGCAGGCAGGTTTGCCACTGCGACACAGGTGGTTTTAAACTAAATAAGGTGGGGGGGATTGTCAAATGGGATAGGCGATGATGAAGTTAAAGGGAAAGGGAGTAAGGAGATAGTTAATGACCCCAGAATTTACGGGGAAGAAAGCTCACAAAGGGATAGGAAAGTATGGCCAAGTGCAATAGGGATCGATGTGAAAGGTGAGATGCGTAAGGAATTAAAAGTACTGTATTTGAATGCGCGAAGTATAAGAAGTAAAGTAGATGAGTTTGAGGCTCAGATAGAGGTTGGTAGATATGACATTATGGGGATTACCGAGACGTGGCTGCAGAAGTTAAAAAATCTCTGAACTTCATGTCAGATGAACTAAGTAAGGTAGTCAAACAGATGAGCCTACTTGATTTAATTGATGAAGTGCGATGAAGGGAAGACATAGGGACTGATGAGTCACTGTGGATTGAGTTGAGGAATTGCAAAGGCAAAAAGACACTAATTGGTGTTATCTACAGACTCTCAAATAGTAGCCTGGATGTAGGGTGTAAGTTGCAGCAGGAGTTAAAACTGGCATGTAACAAAGGTAATGCCATTGTGGTGATGGGGGATTTCAATATGCAGGTAGACTGGGAAAATCAGGTTGGTTCAGGACCCCAAGAAAGAGAGTTTGTAGAGTGCCTCCGGGTTGGATTCTTAGAGCAGTTTATAATGGAGCCGAGCAGAGAACAGGTAATTCTGGATTTAGTGTTGTCCAATGAACCAAATTTGATAAGAGAAGAGGAGGTAGTGATCAAAATATGATTAGTTTTAATCAGCAATTTGAGAAGGAGAAGTTTAAATCGGAAGTGGCCATGATGCAGTTGAACAAAGGGGACTATGAAGGAATGAGAGAGGTGCTGGCCAAGGTAGACTGGAAAGGGATACTAGCAGGAATGATGTGGAACAGCAATGGCAGGAATTTCTGGGCATAATCCAGAAGACACAGGATCATTTCATTCCAAAAAGGAAGAAAGACTCTGAGGGGAGTAGGAGGCAACTGTGGCTAACAAGAGGAGTTCGGGATAGAATAAAACTAAAAGAAAAGATGTATAACACAACAAAGAGTAGCCGGAAGCCAGAGGATTGGGAAACTTTCATAGGACAGCAGGAAACAAAACGGGCAATACGGGCTGAAAAGATGAAGTACGAGGGGAAGCTGGTCAGGAATGTAAATAAGGACAGTAAGAGCTTCTTTAGATAAGTTAAGGGAGAAATAATAGCAAAGTCAAATGTGGGTCCTTTGAAGGCAGGCACGGGTGAAATTATTATGGGGAACAAGGAAATGGCAGAAGAGTTGAACAGGTACTTCGGATCTGTCTTCACTATGGAAGACACAATCTCCCAGAAGTACTAAGGGGGTAGAGGAACGGAAATAAATTGTCATTAAGCGAGAAATAGTATTGGGTAGGCTAATGGGACTGAAGGATGATAAATCCCCTGGGCCTGATTGTCTGCATCCCAGGGTCCTCAGGGAGGTGGCTCAACAAATAGTGGACGCATTGGTGATCATTTTCCAATGTTCAATAGATTCAGGAACAGTTCCTGTGGATTGGAGGATAGCTAATGTTATCCCACTTTTCAAAAAAGTAGCGAGAGAGAAAATGGGGAATTACAGACCAGTTAGCCTGACTTCGGTGGTGGGAAAGATGCTGGAGTCAATTATTAAAGAGGTAATAATGGGGCATTTGGATAGCACTAAAAGGATTAGTCCAAGTCAGCATGGATTTATGAAAGGAAAACCATGCTTGACTAATCTTCTGGAATTGTTTGAGGATGTGACAAGTAAAATGGATGAAGGGGTGTCACTGGATGCAGTGTATCTAGACTTTCAGAAAGCCTTTGATACGGTCCCACACGGGAGAATCATGACTAAAATTAGTCATGGTATTGGGGGTAGGGTGTAGATGTGGATAGAAAATTGGTTGGAAGACAGGAAGCAAAGAGTGGGAGTGAATGGGTCATTTTCAGAATGGCAGGCAGTGGCGAGCAGAGTGCCGCAAGACTCGGTGTTGGGGCACAACTGTTTACCATATATTTTAATGATTTGGAAGAGGGAATTAGGAGCAACACTAGCAAGCTTGCGGATGACACAAAGCTGGGTGGCAGTGTGAACTGTGAAGAGGATGTTAGGAGGTTGTAGGGTGAACTGGATAGGTTGAGTGAGTGGGCAGATGCGTGACAGATGCAGTATAATATAGATAAATGTGAGGTTATCCACTTTGGCGGCAAAAACAAGGGGGCAAATTATTATCTCAATGGGGTAAGGTTAGGTAAGGCGGAAGTACAGCAAGACCTGGGTGTCCTTGTACACCGGTCACTGAAAGTTGGCTTACAGGTACAGCAGGCAGTGAAGAAAGGTAATGGAATGTAGACAAAAATGCTGGAGAAACTATGGAGCAAGGGAAATAGGCACCGTTTTGGGCCGAAACCCTTCTTCAGACGGATGTAGGGTGGGGGGGGGGGGGGGGGGGGGGGGAGAGAGCTAAGAAGGGGAGGAGGCTGCAAGGGCTACCGGAAATTGGAGGTCAATGTTTATGCCACTAGGGTGCAAACTGCCCAAGCAGAATATGAGGTGCTGCTCCTCCAATTCCCGGTGGGCCTCATTCTGGCCATGGGGGAGGCCCAGGACAGAAAGGTCGGATTCGGAATGGGAGGGGAAGTTGAAGTGCTGAGCCACAGGAAGATCAGGTTGGTTAATGCGGACCGAGCGGAGGTGTTTGGCGAAACGATCGGCAAGCCTACGCTTGGTCTCACCAATGTAAATCAGCTGTCATCTAAACTAGCAGATGGGATAGATGAGGTTCGAGAAGGTGCAGGTGAACCTCTGTCGCACCTGGAACGACTACTTGGGTCCTTAAATGGAGTTGAGGGGGGAGGTAAAGCGACAGGTGTAGCATCTCTTGCAGTTGCAAGGGAAAGTGCCCGGGGAGGGGGTGGTGCGGGTGGGAATGAAAGAATTGACCAGGGAGTTACGGAGGAAGCGGTCTTTACGGAAAGCAGACAGGGGTGGAAATGGGAAGATGTGGCGAGTGGTGGGGTCATGTTGGAGGTGGCGAAAATGATGGAGGGCCATTTGTTGTATGTGACGGCTAGTGGGGTGAAAGGTGCGGACAAGGGGGACTCTGCCCTTGTTACGAGTGGGGGGATGGGGAGAGTGAACAGTGTTATGGGGTATTGAAGAGACTCTGGTGAGAGCCTCATCTATAGTAGGGGAGGGGAACTCCCGTTCCCTGAAGAATGAAGACATTTCCAATGCCCTGGTATGGAACACCTCATCCTGGGAGGAGATGCGGCATAGGGGAATTAGGAGCAGGGGATGGAGCCCTTACAGGAAGCAGGGTGGGAAGAAGTGTAGTCTAGATAGCCAAGGGAGAGTGGGTTTATAGTGGATGTCGGTCAGAAGTCTATCACCTGCGATGGAGATAGTGAGGTCAAGAAATGGTAGGGAAGTGTCGGAAATGGTCCAGGTGTATTTGAGTGCCGGATGGAAGTTAGTGGTGAAGTTGATGAAGTCAATGAGTTGTGTGTGGGTGCAGGAGGTAGCACCAAAGCAATCGTCGATGTACTCTACTAAGAGGCAGGCATAGCTGGGGCTCATGCATGTGCCCATAGCTACGTCTTGTATTTGGAGGAAATGGGAGGAGTCAAACGAGAAGTTATTAAGGGTAAGGACCAACTTCACTAGGCGGAGGAGAGTATCAGTGGACAGGTATAGGTTGCTCCTCTGGTCGAGGAAGAACCGGAGGGCTTTGAGACCATCCTGGTGGGGGATAGAGGTGTAGAGTGATTGGACATCCATGATGAAGATGAGGGATGGGATCTTTGTAGAGATCGACGTGCCAGACTACCACAGCACCTCCCTTGTCAGTGGGTTTGATAACCCAGTCTGGGTTGTTGCGGAGTGAGTCGATGGCTGAACGTTCAGGGGGGGGAGAGGTTGGAGTGAGACAGGAATGGAGAAGTTGAGGCGGTTGATGTCCCGCTGGCAGTTTTGAATAAAAAGGTCTAAAGCCGGAAGGCCATGAGGGGGAGGCAAGAGGAGGGGGTTCGTTGGAGACGGGAAAAGGGATCATCAATAGGGGGCAAGGACTCCTTCCCATGGAAGAACGCTGTGAGGCAGAGGCGACGGTAGAAGAGCTCCAAGTCGTGGTGGGCGCGGAACTCATTGAACTATTGGAATGTTGGCCTTCATAACAAGAGAATTTCAGTATAGGAGTATAGAGGTTCTTCTGCAGTTGTATAGGGCTCTGGTAAGACCACATCTGGAGTATTGTGTACAGTTTTGGTTTCCTAATTTGAGGAAGGACATCCTTATGATTGAGACAGTGCAGCGTAGGTTCACAAAATTGATCCCTGGGATGGCGGGACTGTCATATGAGGAAAGATTGAAAAGGCTAGGCTTGTATTCACTAGAGTTTAGAAGGATGAGGGGATATCTCATAGAAACCTATAAAATTATAAAAGAAATGGACAAGCTAGATGCAGGAACATTTTTCCCAATGTTGGGCGAGTCCAGAACAAGGGGCCACAGTCTTAGAATAAAGGAGAGGCCATTTAAGACTGACATGAGAAGAAACTTTTTCACCCAGAGAGTTGTGAATTTGTCGAATTCCCTGCCACAGAGGGCAGTGGAGGCCAAAACACTAGATGGATTTAAGAGAGAGTTAGATAAAGCTCTAGGGATATGGGGAGAAGGCAGGCACGGGTTATTGATTGTGGACGATCAGCCATGATCACAATGATTGGCAGTGCTGGCTCAAAGGGCCAAATGGCCTCCTCCTGCACCTATTTTCTATGTTTCTGCGTTTCCTAATAAACAGACATGCACTTAGAAGCCATTGAGGCCTTTATAATTGAAGCCCTGTTTTAATTGCCTGTCATCTGCATATTTAATATGGTCCTTCTTGAAGATAGGATTCAAAGTTCAAAACAAACAGCGAACAAGCGATACATGTGTTAATTGCCTGTCCTCATGCATATTTACTTTTTGGGCTTTTGGAGACAGGATTCAACCATCAAACACATAACTTGTGAAAGTTGTCTGCAATCTGAAGTTTGCAGCTGCAAACCTACTAAAAAGTTTTATTGTACGCAAAATAAAGACCTTTCAGTGAGACTGTTAATTTTGCAATCATGGATAAAAGAAAATTGTTGCTTTTAAAACGGGAGGGAGAGGGACAGGGGGAATTACAGACCAGTTAGTCTAACATCAGTAGTGGGGAAAATGCTGGAGTTTATTAAAGATGGGATAGCAGCACATTTGGAAAGTGGTCAAATCATTCGACAAAGTCAGCATGGATTTATGTCTGATGAATCTTATAGAATTTGGCCAGGATGTAACTAGTAGAGTGGATAAGGGAGAACCAGTGGATGTGTTGTATCTGGAGTTTCAGAAGGCTTTTGACAAGATCCCACATAAGAGATTAGTATAAAAACTTAAAGCACACGGTATTGGGGGTTCAGTATTGATGTGGATAGAGAACTGGGTGGCAGACAGGAAGCAAAGAGTAGGTGTAAACGGGTCCTTTTCAGAATGGCAGGCAGTGACTAGTGGGGTCTCACAAGGCTCAGTGCTGGGACCCCAGCTATTTACAATATATATTAATGATTTGG
The DNA here is from genome assembly GCA_963514005.1 of Raja brachyura. The sequence goes on from OY740806.1 coordinate 37,525,318, forward strand.
ACGAGAGAATTGAATGCAACATCTCCAAGTTTGTGGATGACACGAAGATGGGGGGCAGTGTTAGCTGTGAGGAGGATGCTAGAAGGCTGCAAGGTGACTTGGATAGGTTGGGTGAGTGGGCAAATGCATGGCAGATGCAGTATAATGTGGATAAATGTGAGGTTATCCACTTTGGTGGAAAGAACTGGAAAGCAGACTATTATCTGAATGGTGGACGATTAGGAAAAGGGGAGATGCAATGAGACCTGGGTGTCATGGTACACCAGTCATTGAAAGTAGGCATGCAGGTGCGGCAGGCAGTGAAGAAAGTGAATGATATGTTAGCATTCATAGCAAAAGGATTTGAGTACAGGAGCAGGGAGGTTCTACTGCAGTTGTACAGGTCCTTGGTGAGACCACACCTGGAGTATTGCATACAGTTTTGGTCTCCTAATCTGAGGAAATACATTCTTGACATAGAGGGAGTACAGAGAAGGTTCACCAGACTGATTCCTGGGATGTCAGGACTTTCATATGAGGAAAGACTGGATAGACTCGGCTTGTACTCGCTAGAATTTAGAAGATTGAGGGGGGATCTTATAGAAACTTACAAAATTCTTAAGGGATTGGACAGGCTAGATGCAGGAAGATTGTTCCCGATGTTGGGGAAGTCCAGAACAAGGGTTCACAGTTTAAGGATAAGGGGGAATTCTTTTAGGACTGAGATTAATTAATTTTTTTTCACACAGTGGTGAATCTGTGGAATTCTCTGCCACAGAAGGTAGTTGAAGCCAGTTCATTGGCTATATTTAAGATTTAGATGTGGCCCTTGTGGCTAAAGGGATCAGGGGGTATGGAGAGAAGGCAGGTACAGGATACTGAGTTGGATGATCAGCCATGATCATATTGAATGGCAGTGCAGGCTCGAAGGGCCGAATGGCCTACTCCTGCACCTATTTTCTATGTTTCTATATGCATGTATACACATGTACATGCACACACAAATATGCATTTGGATGTAAACAGGCACAGTCGCACGTACATACACACGATGTACATGCACACGCAAATACCTAAACATGTACATACACACTAACACACACATCCGTACACGCATGTACATACATACACATGTTTATATGTGTATATGTGTAGTACATGTGTACATATATGCATGTATGTATACACGTGCATGTGTTTGCATGTGTGCCGGTGCATGTGATTATATGTGAGTGTATCTGTTTTTGTGGGACTGTGTGTATACATGCATATATGCATATGTACGTCTGTGTGTACTACTTATGTGTGTACACACACACAAACATGTATTTACACATGTACTGATGTATGTACATGCATGTATACATATGCACGTACATACATTCACGGGCAGAGTCCGCTCTGTCTCGTCATGAACCTCATTCAACCTCAGAGTCATGTTCCATTTTGGCAAGGGTGCAACACCAAACCTGGAACGGTGGAGACACAGAGTGCTAGAGTAACTTAGCGGGTCAGGCAGCAACTGTGGAGTACATAGATAGCTGATGTTTTGTGTCAGAACCCTTCTTCAGACCAAGTAAAACACAAAGTGTTGGAGTAACTCAGCGGGTCAGGCAGCATCTCTGGAGAACATGGCTGGGTGACGTTTCACAGAGTGCGGGAGTAACTCAGCGGGTCAGGCAGCATCTCTGGAGAACATGGCTAGGTTTCGTTTCACAGAGTGCTGGAGTAACTCAGCGGGTCAGGCAGCATCTGTGGAGAAGATGGATAGGTGATGTTTCACAGAGTGGTGGAGTAACTCAGCAGGTCAGGCAGCATCTCTGGAGCACATGGATAGGTGATGTTTTGTGTCGGAACCCTTCTTCAGACCAAGTAAAACACAAAGTGTTGGAGTAACTCAGCATGTCAGGCAGCATCTCTGGAGAACATGGATAGGTGATGTTATTGGACTGGACCCTTCTTCAGTCTGCAGATTAGCAGTCTGAAGGTTCCTGACCAGAACTGTCACCTATCGATGTTCTCCAGAGATGCTGCCTCGCCCTCTGAGTAACTCCAGCACTTTGTGACTTTTTAGTTAACATGCAGCTGAAATTCCTTGTGTTTACATACAACTGTACAGGCCCTCTGGCCCACAGTATGTGCCAAATATGATGTCAAGTCCAAATTTCTTTCGCCTGCACATGATTAAAGACGTACTGGTTTGTAGGTTAATTAGCTTTGGTAATTTGATAATTGTAAAATTGTCGCTTGTGTGTGGGGTGGTGCTAGTGTACGGGATGATTGCAGGTCACACGGTGGGCGGAAGGGCCTGTTTCTGTGCTATATGTCTAAACTAAAACTAAAAGGTTGTTTCCACTAGTGAGAGAGTCTAGGACTAGAGGGAACAGCCTCAGAATAAAAGAACGTACTTTAGAAAGGAGATGAGAAGGAATTTCTTTAGCTGGAGGGTGGTGAATCTGTGGAATTCAATGCCACAGAAGGCTGTGGAGGCCAAGTCATTAGATATTTTAAAATCGGAGATTGACAGGTTCTCGATTAGTAAGGTCGTCAAAGGTTATGGGGGAAAAGGCAGGAGAATGGGATTGAGAGGGAAAGATAGATCAGCCATAATCGAACAGTGGAGTAGTTTCCGAGGGTCAAACATCCTAATTCTGCTCTTATGTCTTATCATCTTTTCTGACAAAGTGAAATGCAAGCGGCTGTTTTGTGCAAACAGCAATGAATCAACTACTGCCCCCAGGTGGATATCATCATGTGTGTAACAAACATTGGTCGGCCACTGGTGGGCGAAGGGTTAATGTGGTCATTGGCTTGATTGGAGCTGATTAGGGGAATTGTCAGCTGCTGTGTATAAAAGGGGGAGTTGTGTGAGTGTCTTGAGTACAGTTGTCCTGGGCTGATGTTGGGACATGGAGTCTCACCTTGCAAGCAGTGCTCATGGTGGAGGCAGGGAGTCTTCTCTTGTGTCTGAGGTGTCTTTGTCTCCAGGACAGGAGGTGAGATCACTATTGCTTTCTCTTAAAGTGTTTGTGTCTTTGATTAATTCTCCAGACTTGTTATATATTTGCTTGTTATATTCCTCTTGATATATATCTATATGTTACAAAACTTACCTTGAGCAGCGCTGCAGTTGTGCTGCTCCCCGTGTGCGTGACTTTGGCGCCTTTCAGATGGGGGTGGGCTTAAAGTGCCGTTTTTCTTCAGACTGGGCAAATCGATCCATGTTGGGCGATTTTGTTGTGGAAGAAAAATTGCTCCCGACATTTCATTCATGAAGGTATTTTTAAATTATGCTAGATTTATTAACTAGAGTAATTTAAAAATCACCTTCAAAAGCTGTGAGTGGACAACGGGAAGGATTTTGCATAGGGGAGAAAAAAAAGTACAGTTTATTTTTATATTAAAAGTTGGTTTTTATGGAGGCTTTAATCATATTTTCATGTTGTGAAAAAGGGTCCAAAAAAATGTATGAACCAACAGTATTTTTCCTCCCGACTTCACAGCAAACCACAATGTTCCAATCCACTGCATTCCACTAAAACCCACTCGCTAGTTGATTTAAATGGCCATTAATTTACAGGCAATAAACACTAAATTCCTTCCATTTGGCCTATAAATTCATGAAAATGAGATGTAAAAATTGTTATATTGTGGATTATTGTGTGAATGTTATTTGGGCAATTAAAAAAAGTTTATCTTCAGAAATGGATAGATGTTTAGATCTACTCATTGAATTTTGTAATTAGCTACAATTAGATAACTAACTAATTATATGCTTTAATTTCAGGTCATCCAAGTAAGATTGTTTCATATTTGTTTCAGAATGCTTCAATCTATAATTGAAAATTTCATTGTTCTCTTAATTTTTAAAAAAGATATGGGCTTTTAACTGTTCTAGATCACAGCTTTTGAGTTGAGTCAATTGAAAGGCAATCGGGAACAATATGCTAATTTCCAAGTATGAAAATGGTCATAACTTTTTTAATACTGAAGATATGAAAGTGAATTGGGTGTCAAATTAAACTTTTTATGCTTTATCTGATGGGATGAATTGCAGACTTGATTTTTAAAATCTCAAAATTTTGTAACATTGCTAATATATATTTTCAAATCAATCGGCGGGTTTCCCCGTAAAGAATGAGCAATTCAATTGGCTTAAGCCGATCGCGCTCTATTTACAATGACAACGTAGACAAAAATGCTGGAGAAACTCAGTGGGTGAGGCAGCATCTTTGTTTGAGTTTGACCCTTCCTCAGACGCTAAACATTTCTCCAGCATTTTTGTTTACCGCTCTGTAGATGATGCCTCGCCCGCATTCACATTCCCGTGCAGATGGTGTGATAGGTGAGACGCGGCCGTGGTCCCAGCACCGACCTCCCGAGGCACCGCTCACACCTCCCACCCTCGCCTCCAGTGGCTCTGTATCCGACGGGCGCTCTATCCACACCGCATGGAGTGTTGACCCGGGTCGCCCCTGACCCTGCCGGGTCGCCCCTGACCCTGCCGGGTCGCCCCTGACCCTGCCGGGTCGCCCCTGACCCTGCCGGGTCGCCCCTGACCCTGCCGGGTCGCCCCTGACCATCCCCGGACCCCCAGGTCGCCCCTGACCCTCACCCGCCCCCGCCGCCCGGACCCCAGCTGGACACTGAGCACCTGGGCCGGCCCGCATTCCCGCGAAGGGGAGGAGAGAGGGAAATGCTCCCCGGACATCGCCAAGTTCCGCTTACTCCGGGTGTTGTCGCCGCTTCACTGATAGATTAGACGCGACAAGCGCGACCTACCGTGGTCGCTTTAGTCGTCCGGCCTCGCGTGACCCTGTCCCACTGCGATCGCCGGAGTCTCGTGGAGTTGCGCGGACTCGTGTGGAGCTGGTGTCGACATCGCGCGTAGTGTCCAAAAACCGACACTGCTTAAAAATTACGCGCGGCAAAATCCTGTCGCGCAGAACGTGATGACGTTTTGACATTGTGCGTCTTCAGCGTGGCGTTGCGTGATGACGTCACTGCCCGACGTCGTGCAACGCGCATGCTCATGCGCATCGTCACGTGATGAAAAATAACGTCCTTCCTTCGGACGTCGCGCGTGTAATCGCGCGCTAGTGGGACAGGCCCTTCACTCGCACCGGGATCGCCTGACCCCCACGCGACCCCCGCGTCCGAATTTGTCGCGTCTAATCGCGCGCTAGTGTGACAGGCCCTTAACACACACCCTTGCACACCCACACTGGCACACACACAAGGTTTAAAGGGATATGGGTCAAATGCAGATAAATGGGACTAGTTTAGATGGGGGCATCTTGATCTGCACGGACAATTTGGAATTGCTCTGGAGAGGATCCAGGGGTGATTTATGAACACATTTGCAGGGCTGGAATTCTTTTTTCACTTTGAAGAAAGATTTGATAACTGGTATTGTATTCTCTGCAGCAACAGAGGTGAAGAAAATACTTAGTTGAGGTGAATAATATTATGAGACTAGGACCTGCTTTGCTTAACAAAGAGTGTAAGAAGGAACTGCAGATGGTGGTTTAAACTGAAGATAGACACTAAAAGCTGGAATAACTCGGCAGGCAGCATCTCTGGAGGGAAAGAATAGCTGATGTTTTGGGTTGAGACCTTCAGACTGAAGAGGCTGAAAAGCAGCCATAAAACACAATGACTGGAGATGCGTGTTATCCAATTAAGGGCAGATATCAGAATCGTGTGTTCATCTTTATTGATGTGACGCCATAATAAATATATAACAGAAAAAAAGAATTTAATGGGGTGGCATGGTGGCGCAGCAGTAGAGTTGCTGCCTTGCAGCACCATAGACCCAGATTTGATCCTGACTACAAGTGCTGTCTGTACAGTATTTGTACATTCTCCTTATGACCACATGGTTTTCTCCGGATACTCCGGTTTCTCCCACATACGAAAGAAGTGTAGGTTAATTGGCTTCTGTAAATTGTCCCTGGCATGTAAATTGTACCCCCCCACCTCCCTCGGTTGGCAATTTCTCACATACTCTTACTCAATTTGGCAGCCCTGCCTTTGGTACAAAAAATTAGCATCTGCAGTTCTTTGTTTCTACATTTTACTGTTCAATGTTGAGCAGTGATAACTGTTGATGCACAATGTGGAACAGATGCAGTGATAATGTAGAATATTGGGCCGAAGAGGACTGAGGGGCATTCTTACTGTGAACCCAGTGATTTAGAACAATCGGTCTGCTGTGGATTGGAGTAAGGATGTATAAAATATCCTGTTCTGATCGGTCTCCAATGTTTGGAGACCTTTGGAAAGTGCAGTCAAGATTTATGAGGATATTGCCAAGAATTGTTGTTGAGGTTCCATTTACTTCATGAAGGCAGTGGCAAGAATACATTTGTCTCCTGGATAGCTGTCCAATTGTGTTTTAATTGGGGCACTTTATGAAGACTGGTCAATTGATGACTAATTGTTATGATTAAGGAGATGGCAAGGAATTTAAAGTGGATCTACATTGTACTTGGTTGAGGAAAGTTAATGTGAACTAGTTGTTAACCACTTGTGTGAAATTGTTAATGTTAACTACCCTAATCACAGCTTGTTTATTATGAATTCTTAAGAAGGACTTTCAGGTGGGAGAGAGATGGATTAGACATAGAGACAGACATGGAGAGAGACATAGAGACGGGGATTAGGTGGACGGCGGGGACCGAAGCTGAGGGCCGGGCGGCAGGCGGCAAAGCCAAGGGGGGGGCGGAGGGCTGAGCATTGAGGGGAGCCGCGAGTTGAATTAGATTAGTGTTAAGAAAGGAAGGGTTCTAGAGCCCATGGCTTCAGGGAATAGTGGGGCGAAGGATGGTGGGTGGCAGACAGTAGGTAAGGAAAAGGGGGGCTCTAAGAGAGAGGCATCGAGCGAAAGACCTGAAATGTTAGCAGACGAAGGAAATAAAGTTAGGAGAACTAGAATTACTGAAGAATTTGTCGTGCTGTTTAAAGTTAAAGGAACCAATCAAGGAGATGCAGGATTTAGAGCAGTGAATCCATTAAAAATTACCACCGCTTTGGAGAGCCAGATAGGCAGGGATTTTCAGGCCAAGATTCTGTATAATGGGATGATAAGAGTTTGTTGCAAAGACAGAAAACAGTTTAATGATGCTAGGGGTGTGGGGAAATTGGTGGTCAAGGTGGAGCGTTTGCTCCCTAGAGGAAGACAGCAGGGAATAAAGGGAGTGGTGTATGGGATGTATAGTGGCTTGTCTGAGAAGGAGATCTTAGAAAACATTAAGGGGGCTCGGGTAACTGATGATGTGAGATTTAAGAGTAGGAATAGAGTCAGGGACCCGCCGGTCCTGCTTGCGTTCAAAGATGAAGTACTGCCACAGAGAGTGTTTCTTGGGAGTATGGCGTATCAAGTGAGGGAGTACATTAAACCACCATTGCGCTGCTATAATTGTCAGAGATTTGGACATGTTGCTGGGGCTTGTCGGGGGGAAAAGAAAGTGCGCAAAGTGTGGTGGAGATCATGTAATACAAAATTGCAAGGCAGAGGAACCTAAGTGCTCTAACTGTGGTGGGGGTCACGCAGCAGGGTTTCATGGTTGTGTGCGCTTTGTTCAGGCGAAGCGAGTGCAGGAAGTGAAGGATCAGAACAAGGTGTCGTATGCAGAGGCAGCTCAAAGGGTGGCTAGAGAACGCGGAGATGTGAGCGCTGGGACTAGAGTGGTGCTAGGAAGTCAGAACATTGTGCCAAACTTGCCGTCGGCTTTTCCATCTGACATGTTGATTTTTAATAAGGAGTCATTTCTGTCTTTTGTTTCTGATGTGCTGGTAGGAGCTAAGCAAGCAGCTAACCGGTCAGATATCCTCAGGATAGTGGTGGGGGCAGCTGATAGGTTCCTCAGTGTAAAGCAGTCGCCAGAAGAGTTGCATCAATACATGACAGTCAGTGTATGGAGAGGGCACAGTTGTCGAGAGCTAGCAGTATGGAGTATATCAGCAACGTGGAATGTGATGATCCTCATTAACATCATAATGTTTTATATACTTCAATGGAATGCCCGGAGTCTGATTGGAAATGGACAAGAGTTAAAGAGATTTGTTGATGAATTTAAAAAAGCACCAGAATTAATTTGTATCCAAGAGACATGGTTAAAGCCCTGTCTAGATTTTGTAATCCCTGGTTATGAAGGTGTGCGATTAGATAGGTCTGATACATCAGGTGGAGGTTGTGCAACTTTTGTTAAGACTGGGTTGCAGTATAGGAAAGTTGACGTTAATTCTAATCTTGAAGTTTGGGCTGTGGAGGTTTGGAGCAGTCAGAATTCTATACTGTGATAAATTATTATAACCCCTGTCAACCCTTGGTATTGTCAGATTTTGATGAGATAATGGAGAAGGTAAGGTGTCCTGTTATATGGATTGGAGATTTTAATGCACATAATCCTTTATGGGGTAGTGATCACAGGGATAAAAATGGTGGTATTGTTGAAGAATTTTTAGATAAGTATGAGTTGGTATTATTGAATGATGGAAGGCCGTCTAGGTATAATATGAGAAACACCTGCAGCCACATAGATTTATCAATTGCTTCAAACTTGGCAAGAATTGCTGAATGGAATGTAATGGATAGATATACATTGGGTAGTGATCACTATCCAATTTTATGTAGGTTTGGTAGGGATTTGAGGAGAGAAGTGGTAAAGAAAGTCCCTAGATATAACTTATTTTCAGGCCAAATGGGATAAATTCCAAGAGAAGGCTCAAAGTTTAGTTGGAGAGATTAATAGCGATGGTTCAATAGATAGTTGGAATACTTCCATTAGTCTCATGATTCATGAGGCAGCTTGTTGTACTATTCCTGTGAAGCAGGAACCTAGGTCCCCGATGTCTGTCCCTTGGTGGAATAAAGAATGTGATGAAGCTGTAAGGAATAGGGATATAGCCTATCGGAAATTAAGAAAGTATCCAATTTTGGTCAATGCAATGGAGTACAAGCGGTTAAGTGCATTAGCAAGACGAGTTGTAAAGGATGCAAAGAGGAATAGTTGGAGGAAGTTTTGTGGTACGCTAGGCCCTGAAACTCCAGTAAGGCATTTGTGGTCAGCTGTGCGTAGAATGTCAGGAGTATGTAAAAGAGGTTTGTTGCCAGTGTTGCAGAAAGGTGAGGTGGTAGCAGTCTCCAATAAGGAAAAAGCAGACATGTGTGTTGACAGTTTTCAAGCAGTGCATAGATCAGAGAACATGGGAGTGGAGAGGTGTAGAAAGAGAACTGAGCTGATGGCAGTGGAAGCTGGAGAGGAGTTTAGTAAATGATAATACCTTTAATCTGTTTTTTACTATAAAAGAGTTGAAGAATGCAATTATGTCCGGGGCAAATACCACCCCGGGGAGTGATAGGTTGTCGTATGAGTTATTTAAACATCTGGATGATATTGTACTTGATGAAATCTTAGCTTTGTTTAATACTGTGTGGGCAGAGGGTTATTTACCAAAAGAATGGAAACATGCAGTCGTGGTCCCTATTTTAAAACCGGGCAAAGAGGCATCTGACCCTAGTTCATATCGCCCTATAGCACTCACAGCAGTGGTCTGTAAAATTATGGAGAGAATGGTAGCCAACAGATTAGTTTATTTTTTAGAAACCAGAGGACTATTTGTTGATGTACAGAATGGCTTTAGGAAGGGAAGGTCTACAATGGAGTCTGTATCAGTTTTGGATCGGGATATTAAAAGGGCATTTAGACGCAAGGAAATAGTAGTGAGTGTATTCCTTGATATTGAGAAGGCATATGATTCTTTGTGGAAGGAGGGATTAATGATTAAAATTTTTGACTTGGGAGTCAGGGGACGAATGTTCAACTGGATTAAGGATTTTTTATTGAATAGAACAATACAAGTAATGGTTGGTAGTGTCAGTTCAGAGACTGTAGAAATAGAGAATGGAACCCCGCAGGGAAGTGTTATCAGTCCAGTTTTATTTAATATCATGATAAACGACATATTTTGTAAAGTAAAGAGAGGGTTTGGTCTGTCTTTGTTTGCAGATGACGGGGCCATCGGGAAAAGTGGTCGTAATGTAGAGTTTGTTTTAAAACGGATTCAAAAAGTGTTAGAGTCTGTAGAGGAGTGGGGGGACACATGGGGCTTTAAAATCTCTGCCTCTAAGACTAAATATATGGTATTTGGTTTTAAAAGAAAGTTGTCTAAGTTAGGGCTGTATATGTGGGTCTCTTTTGGAGAAAGTAAAGGTTTTAAGTTTTTGGGTGTTTGGTTTGAAGAGCATATGACTTGGGCTGTACATGTTGGTAAAATTGTGTTGAAGTGTGGAAAAGTTCTGAATGTTATGAGAAGTCTGGTTGGGTGTGAGTGGGGGGCCAACAGGGAGACAATGATGCTAATTTATCAGGCCATGATCAGATCTTCTCTTGACTATGGGTGTTTTGTGTATGGGTCTGCATCTAAAACAGTTCTGGCTAGGCTAGATGTGTTGCAGGCTGAGGCTTTGAGGCTTTGCTGTGGAGCCTTTAGAACTTCCCCAGTCCCTGCCCTGATTGTTGAAATGGGAGAAATGCCCTTATGGTTAAGGTGCATTAAGTTAGGGTTACATTACTGGGCTAAACTTTGTGGGTGTAATGATACCTTCCCAGCGAGGTGTTTGTTGCAAGAGGAGGATGATGGTAACAAATATTACACATTTTTTGTAATTATAAATCAGTGGGCTAGGAAGTTGGGTTTGGAACAAGGGGGTACTATAGAGCATATGTTATGGCTACCTGTGCCCTATTGGGTTCTTCCTGAACTGGTTATTGAGCTTGCGTTTCTTGAGGGAAAAGATAAGCGTGAGGTGACTCCAAGAATAATGGAATATTTTAATTTAATTCGTGAGAGCACTTTGATTGTTTTCACAGATGGATCTAAGGACCCAGTTAGTGGGAGAGCTGGGTTTGGAGTGTATGTGGAGCAGCTTGGGTTGAGGTTTGGTCGATGCATTTCTGATGGAAGCTCTGTTCTCACGACTGAATTAATGGCAATTCAATGGGCTCTATGGTGGATTGAGGAAGCCAGTTTTAGAGAAGTCATTATCTGTTCCGATTCTGTAGCTGCTCTTGAAACTTTAAGAGCGGGGAAATCTAAAGCTCGTCCTGACATTCTAAATGAAATCTTGGGTGTGTTTTCCAGAATTGGGTTTGCGTATAATATCACCTTTTGCTGGGTTCCTGGGCATGCTGGAGTGAGGGGGAATGAGCAGGTGGACCTCGTAGCAAAGGAAAGTTTAAAAAGAGAAATAGATATGCATGTATCATTGGGGAGAGTGGAATTGAGAGAAATAATTAAAGAGGGCTTAATAAAAGAATGGCAGGGAGGATGGGGAAAAGGAAGTCAGGGGTAGACATTACTTTTCTATTCAATCTGAAGCTAGGAAAATATGTTTCTGTACATCTCTGTCTCGTAGGGACTCAGTTAAATTGTGTAGGTTGAAATTGGGACACTGTGGGTTAAATTATTATTTGTACATTATCGGGAAACATGTTTCTGGCTTGTGTGAATGTGGGAGTGATGAGACGGTTAAGCATGTTTTCCTAGAATGTAAAAAGTATAGGGTAGAAAGAAAAGTATTGTTAGTTAGACTGATGGGACTTGGTGTTGAGGCTTTTTCTGTTTTATCTTTGATTGGGCATAATGATAAACGTCAATTGATATCCAGAGCTGTTCTTCAATTCCTGCATGTGACAGGATTGTATGTAAGAATCTAGTTCAAACTCTGAACTGTGGAAGGCAGTAATACGCTTAGCAGCGTCTACACTGCCAGAACCCGAAAAAAGATGAAGAAGACTTTCAGGTGAAAGGAATCTGTGTGTGATGTCATTCATTGAGCTTTGGAATGGACAGACTGTTGTAAAGATATTTGGATACTCTTGCTCAAAAGACAAAATGCTGGAGTAATTCAGCAGGTTAAAGTCGGCATCCGTCTTGTCAGGGAGAGTGAGGAGGTCATAGAGAAGAGTTACAGGGAGGTAGTCTCTCCAAAACCACAGGAGGCAGACACGTGGGTCACGGTTAGAAGAGGTAAAGGGCAGAGATGGGCGCTAGAGAGTACACCAGTGGTGTACACCTTGGAAATAAGTACTCCTGTTTGAGTGCTGTTAGGGGGGGACAGCCTACCTGGTGGTAGCGACCTGGCCTGCGGTACAGACACCGGCCCTGTTGCTAAGGGTAAGGAAAAGAGGAGGGCATTAGTAATAGGGGACTCTATAGTTGGGGGTCAAATTGGCGATTCTGTGGACGCAGTCCGGAGACCCAGATGGTAGTTTGCCTCCCTGGTGCCAGGGTCCAGGATGTGTCTGAACGTGTATAAAAAGGACGGGTTGCACTTGAACCCGAGGGGGACCAGTATGCTGGCAGGGAAATTTGCAAAGGCTATGGGGGGGGACTTTAAACTAGAACGGTTGGGGGGAGGGATTTGAATATAGAAAGCCAGTAGACTGGGTCTGAGGCAGAGAAGGGAAGCACTCAGACCCAACATTTGATTCACCCAATCTACATACAGATTGGGTGAATCAAATGGGCAGGGGTGCTGAGGAAGAGGATTTCTTGGAATGTATGCGGGATAGTTTTCTAAACCAACATGTCGAGGAACCAACGAGAGAGCAGGCTATTCTAGACGGGGTAATGAGGAAGGGTTAGTTAGCAGTCTTGTTGTGCGTGGCCCCGTGGGCAAGAGTGACCATAATATGGTTGAGTTCTTCATTAGGATGGAGGGTGACATAATTAAGTCAGAAACAAGGGTTCTGAACTTAAAGGTAACTTTGAAGGTATGAGATGTGAATTGGCCAAGATAGACTGGCAAGTGATTCTTAAAGGGTTGACAGTGGATGTGCATTGGAAGGTATTTAAAGACTGCATGGATGAACTACAACAATTGTGCATCCCAGTTTGGCAAAATAATAAATCAGAAGGTAGTGCATCCATGGATAACAAGGGAAATCATTGCTAGTATAAAAACAAAAGATGAAGCATGCAAATTAGCCAGAAAAAGCAGCCTACCAGAGGACTGGGAGAAATTCAGAGTCCAGCAGAGGAGGACAAAGGGCTTAATTAGGAAAGGGAATATAGATTATGAAAGAAAACTGGCAGGGAACATAACATGTCTGCAAAGGTTTGTATAGATATATGAAGAGAAAGAGATTAGTTAAAATAAATGTAGGTCCCTTGCAGTCAGAAACGGGTGAATTGATCATGGGGAACAAGGACATGGCAGACCAATTGAATAACTGCTTTGGTTCTGTCTTCACTAAGGAAGACATAAATAATCTGCTGGAAATAGCAGGGGACCAGGGGGTCAAATAAGGTGGAGGAACTGAGTGAAATCCAGGTTAGCTGGGAAGTGGTGTTGGGTAAATTGAATGGATTAAAGGCCGGTAAATCCCCAGGGTCAGATAGTCTGCATCCAAGAGTACTTGAGGAAGTAGCTGCAGAAATAATGGATGCATTAGTGATAATTTTTCAAAACTCCTTGGATTCTGGAGTAGTTCCTGAGGATTGGAGGGTAGCTAATGTAACCCCACTTTTTAAAAAAGAGGGAGAGAGAAAACGGGAATTACAGACCAGTTAGTCAAACATCGGTAGTGGGGAAACTGCTAAAGTCAGTTATTAAAGATGGGATAGCAGTACATTTTGAAAGTGGTGAAATCATTGGACAAAGTCAGCATGGATTTACGAAAGGTAAATCATGTCTGACGAATCTTAATAAATCTTTCGAGGATGTAAATAGTAGAGTGGATAAGGGAGAAACAGTGGATGTGTTGTATCTAGGCTTTCGTCAAGGTCCCACATAAGAGATTAGCATACAAACTTAAAGCACACGGTATTGGGGGTTCAGTATTGATGTGGATAGAGAACTGGCTAGCAGACAGGAGGCAAAGGGTAGGAGTAAACGGGTCCTTTTCAGAATGGCAGGCAGTGACTAGTGGGGTACCACAAGGCTCAGTGCTGGGACCCCAGCTATTTATAATATATATTAATGATTTGGATGAGGGAATTGAATGCAACATCTCCAAGTTTGCAGACGACACTAAGCTGGGGGGTAGTGTTAGGTGTGAGGAGGAGGCTGCAAGGTGACTTGGATAGGCTGGGAGAGTGAGCAGATGCAGTATAATGTGGATAAATATGAGGTTATCCACTTTGGTGGCAAAAACAGGAGGGTAGACTATTATCTGAATGGTGGCAAATTAGGAAAAGGGGAGATGCAACGAGACCTGGGTGTCATGGTACACCGATTATTGAAAGTAGGCATGCAGGTGCAGCAGGCAGTGAAGAAAGTAAATGGTATGTTAGCATTCATAGCGAAAGGATTTGAGTATAGGAGCAGGGAAGTTCTACTGCAGTTGTACAGCGTTTTGGTGAGACCACATCTGGAGTATTGCGTACAGTTTTGGTCTCCAAATCTGAGGAAAGACATTCTTGCCATAGAGGGGGTACAGAGAAGGTTCACCAGACTGATTCCTGGGATGTCAGGACTTTCATGAGGAAAGACTGGATAGACTTGGGCTTGTACTCGCTAGAATTTAGAAGACTGAGGGGTATCTTATAGAAACTTACAAAATTCTTAAGGGATTGGAGAGGCTAGATGCAGGAAGATTGTTCCCGATATTAGGGAGGTCCAAAACAAGGGGTCACAGTCTAAGGATAAGGGGGAATTCCTTTAGGACCCAGATGAGGAAAACATTTTTCAGATGGTGGTGAGTCTCTGGAATTCTCTTTCACAGAAGGTAGTTGAGGACAGTTTATTGGCTATATTTAAGAGGGAGGTAGATGTGGCTAAAGGGATCGGGGGTATGGAGAAAAGACTGGTACAGGATATGGAGTTGGATGGTCAGCCATGATCATATTGAATGGCAGTGCAGGCTTGAAGGGCTGAATGGCCTATACTTGCACCTATTTTCTATGTTTCCATCTCTGGAGGACATGAGAGGTGACGTTTCACGGAGTGCTGGAGTAACTTGGTAGGGGTCTGGTTGCATCTGTGGAGAACATGGATAGATGACATAGAAGCATAGAAAATGGCAGGAGGAGGCCATTCAGCCCTTTGAGCCAGCACCACCATTCTTTGTGAGCATGGCTGATCATCCCCAATCAATAACCCGTGCCTACCTTCTCCCCATATCCCTTAATTCCACTAGCCCCTAGAGCTCTAACTCTCACTTAAATCCATCCAGTGATTTGGCCTCCACTGCCCTCTGTGGCAGGGAATTTCACAAATTCACAACTCTCTGGATGAAAAAGTTTTTTCTCACCTCTGTCTTAAATGGCCTTCCCTTTATTCTAAGACTGTGGCCCCTGGTTCTGGCCTCGCCCAACATTGAGAACATTTTTCCTGTGCCCAACATTGGGAACATTTTTCCTGCATCTAGCTTGTCCACTCCTATTTTTAATTATGTTTCTATAAGGTTCCACCTCATTCATCTAAACTTCAGTGAATAGAAGCCTAGTCTTTTCAATCTTTCATGGAAACATAGAAACTTAGAAAATAGGTGCAGGAGTAGGCCATTCGGGCCTGTATTTCCTCAGATTTGGAGACCAAAACTGTATGCAATACTCCAGGTGTGCTCTCACCAAGACCCTGTACAACTGCCGTAGAACCTCCCTGCTCTTATACCCAAATCCTTTTGCTATGAACGCTAACATACCATTCGCTTTCTTCACTGTGTGCTGCACCTGCATGCCTACTTTCAATGACACCCAAGTTTTGTTGCATCTCTTCTTTTCCTAATCGGCCACCATTCAGATAATAGTCTACTTTCCTTTTTTTGCCACCGCTAACCTCACATTTATCCACATTATGCTGCATCTGCCATGCATTTGCCCACTTGCAGCCTCCTAGCATCCTCCTCACAGCTAACATGCCCCCCAGCTTCGTGTCATCTGCAAACTTGAAGATGTTGCATTCAATTCCCTCATCCAAATCATTAATATATATTGTAAATAGCTGGGGTCCCAGCACTGAGCCTTGCGGTACCCCACTAGTCACTGCCTGCCATTCTGAAAAGGACCAGTTTACTCCTACTCTTTGCTTCCTGTCTGCCAGCCAGTTCTCTATCCACATCAATACTGAACCCACAATACTGTGTGCTTTAAGTTTGCATACTAATCTCTTATGTGGGACCTTGTCAAAAGCCTTCTGAAAGTCCAGATATAACACACCCACTGGTTCTCCCTTATCCCAGGGCTGCCAACTCTCATGCTTTGCGCGTGGGAATCACGCATTTGAAGAAACTCTCACGACCTCGCGCTGATCAGAAATTTCTCACTCTGTGGTGAGAAATTCTGTGATCAACGGAAATGTCAAAACTCGGGTAAACTGCATGGTCCACAGGTGTTGGAGAGCCGGGGCTGAGGGAGGGATGGAAGCTGATGTAGCGGCGGGAACAGATGCGGACGGAAAGCTGGGGCTGGCGAGTGTTTGCGGGACCTGCGAGTCGCTTGATGCATCTCTGGGCATGGAGCAGTGCAAGAGTCCCGGGCCGATTGGAGGCGTCGGAAGTGTTGCGCTGCTGCCGCGTCTCTGTGCCAGGGGAAGGAGACGGGGTGAGACAAAGGGGGAGTGAATGGAAGGAAAGGGGTGGGTGGAGTGGGAAGGGTAGTGAGGGAGAAGGGGGGAGAGGCGGGGGGAGAGGCTGGGGGAGAGGGAAGGGCAGAGGGAGAGGCTGAGTGAGAGGGGAAGGGCAGAGGGGGAAGTGGGAAGGGCACAGAGAGGGTAGAGGGGAGAGAGTGAGGGGAGGAGGGGGAATAGAGGCAGGGCTGCCAACTCCCATGCACTGAGCATGAGAATCCAGCATTTTGCCAATTTCTCACGCTCTGTCGTGAGAAATTCTGTGATCAACGAAAATTTCAAAACTCGTATCAACTGCATGGGCCATGGGAGTTGGAAGCAGAAGCCGTGACTGGGACAGATGCAGACGGGGAGCGGGGCTAACGAGTGTATGCTGGGCTGGCGAGTCGTTCACTGCAGCTCCGGCCATGGAGCACCCTTAGTGCAAGGCGTTGGAAGCGTTGCGCCGCTGCCATGAGTCTCTGTGCCAAATTCGCCCAGGTGACCGGCATGGATCAGGCTGTGGCTCGGTGCATCCTGGAGGACAACAGTGGCTGCTGGAAGTAAGTACCAGGTAGAAACGGTGGAAGATATGTGGCCTTCAAATGGGGGTGGTTGGAGAAAGCATCCTGCTTGCGTGCTAGATTTTCACTTACTGTAACTGCAGGAAAATTTTTCCCGCTGTTGGGGGAGTGCAGAACCAGGGGTCACAGTTTAAGAATAAAAGGGGGGGGGGGGGGGGGCAGTTAGGACTGAGATGAGGACAAACTTTCTTCACATACAGTTGTGAATCTGTGGAGTTCTCTGCCACAGAAGGCAGTGCAGGCTAATTCACTGGATGTTTTCAAGAGAGTTACATTTAGCTCATGAAATCAAGGGATATGGAAAAACAACAGGAAAGAAGTACTGATTCTAGATGAATAGCCATGATCATATTGAATAGCAGTGCAGGCTCGAAGGGCCGAAGGCCTATTCCTGCACCTATTTTCTATGCTTAAGTATATGGCAATACAACTCGATCACTTGATTTTGAAGCATTCATGCATGGTGGAGGTATAATGTGGTCATAGAGTGATACAGTGTGAAAACAGGCCCTTCAGCGCAACTTGCCCACACCCGCCAACATGTCCCAGCTACGCTACCTGCTTTTGGTCCATACCTCCAAACCTGTCCTATCCACGTATCAGTCTTAACAGTGTCTTAAATGTTAGGATGGTCCTTGCCTCAACTACCTCCTCTGGCAGCTTGTTCCAAACACCCACCACCCTTTGTGTGGATAAAGTTGCCCCTTAGAAGGTTACCTCTTAAAAATACCTCATACAAAAAACATTGAAATTATAGAAAGTTTACAACGAATACATCGGTGCTCGTTAAATGCTAGACATATATTAATACAGTTTAAAGTATTATACAGATTACATTATTCGAAAACTAAATTAAATAGTATATTTCCTAATCTCTCCTCTATTTGTGATAAATGTAAGAATTTAGAAGCAAATTTAACACACAGTTTTGTTACATGTCCTAAATTGAATTATTATTGGACAGAAATTTTTTAAGTTATTTCTGAAGTTCTTAAAGTTCAACTAGACCCTGACCCAAAGTTAATAATATTGGGAATTCCTGAGTCTAATTTGATATTTACATTAGATCAAAGAAATTTCCTTGATTATTGTTTGATATTAGGGAAAAAAATAATACTGAAATTTTGGAAGGGAACATTATCCCCAACAATTAAAATGTGGGCATCAGAGATGTTGGAGACGTTATACTTGGAAAGAATTAGATTTGTCCTTCTGGACAAGTATAATTCTTTTGAACAGATATGGTCTCCATATATACAATATTTAGAGAAGTAGCTGTTCTTGGCATCACGGCTCGACGGGCACCCTGCGGGATTTGATGAAAATAATTCATTGGTATACTAGGATATATGCATGTCTTTATTGATATTATTTGTAGTTTTATTTACAATATATTGTGTGGTTTTTTCATTTATATATATATATATATATAATTTTTCTTTTTTTTTAAACTTTTTTGTCTTTTTTCTTTTTCTTCATTTTCTTTTTTCTTTTATACCAACTAATTATCACGGAATTATAATTTTATTGATTAATAATGGTATTTCTCTTTACTCACTTTTATTTTCAAAAAATATATAAGATAATAATCATTAGTGTGTTATGTACAAACATTGAATTGTTGATGTTTATAACTCAGTTTTAAACATTGAAAATTGGTTATTGCTAATAAAAAAATTATAAACAAAAAAAACATTGAAATTATACTTCTACAATGCACTAAAACATGATTTTAATACATCAAATTTAATACATCACTGGGTACCCCCATGGCCAGTGATCGCTCGGCCTCCCCACTTTCAAAAAAGCTCTGCGGCCCCTGGTTCAGATGGAGAACACTGCCAGATGTGAGCAGGGAACTGAGGCCAGTTGTCCTTGATGTTTGGATCCCAATGCTCAGTGCTTCATGTTTCGGAGTGGGCTAATGTTATTTATTTGTAATTGGCCTGATGACTTCAGGACAGTTTTACGAGAATGAAAGAAATGGTATCAAAATACTTATACAGCTGAGTGAGTATAATTTTATGGATGGGAATTGTGTTCAACCAATTGATGACTTCTTTGACAAAGTGACTAGCATGTTAGATAACAAAATTTACTACATTCATTGGCTTCCTTGTTATCCATAATTTGGGCTGTGAAGTGCCCGATAAAGGATTAATGCATTAGCTAAGCACCTGTGAAATTGAACGTAATAGGTTAAGTCCAGGGGGTCAGACATGGGTATTTATGTGTAGGCCAGATATTATCAGTGCAAAGGGGCTAGGAGCAAGGCCAAGTGCGCATCCAGAGTCAAGGTCTGGAATAGCACTAGGTGTACAGTCAAAGCTGGGACCAGGGGTGTGTTCAGCACTGGGAACCTAAGCAGGTCAGCAGCTATGATCAGGGTAGAATAGGGGGCCAGGTGTAGGGCTGCACTTGGGGACAGGAATGAGAGAAGGTATGCAACTGGAGTAGTACCAGGTGTACATTGAGACCCAGGTTGGCCAACATGGGACAAGTGTTTGATTATAATCTGATTTCCATACACATGATCTTAATCATTCATGTGCTGCATGTATGGATCAGAGCCTGGGCTCTACTGTAGAATGTAATTAGGAATGTAATTTACTCTAACCTTATTCATAGCTAATCCAATTTAAAGCATATATTGCATTCAAGTGTAAGTTAAAAGACTCGCTACAGTATGCACCATATTACACAATTTCAAGAAGAAAAATGGCGCTCCAGCTGCTGCCGAAGTTCTGGGCGGTCTCCTCAGGAAACGCCGCTCCAGGCCTGCTGGTAGGCCGCGAGGACAGGTCAAGAGTGCAGCCCGGAGAAAAGCTGCCTCTCTGACCATGTAGGGACCAGGAAAAGTAGTTTTCCCCCTTTCTCCCCCCTCCCACACATAAAAAAAGAATAGAACTCCAGAAACAAAACACTTTAACTCACTAAAAAGAAATAAATGAGTGAAAAACAACAGCTGCAGGCTGGGCAGCCATACCATACAGGACAGTGCCCCCTATTCACCTACCCACTTCCCGGCTAACCTGGATTTCACTCAGTTCCTCCATCTCATTTTACCCCTGATCCCCTGCTATTTCTGGCAGATTATGTCTTCCTTAGTGAAGACGGAACCAAAGTAGTTATTCAATTGGCCATGTCCTTGTTCCCCATGATCAAGGAAGTGGGTATGCTATGGCGTTTTCTCTAAATGGCGGCGTGCTCAGATGCAGCGGCTTTGCGCTCCTCAGTCCGAATGAATTCAGAGCAGCCCGGGACCAAACGTGGCTGTGAAAACAAGGTATTTAATAACCTGAGAACCCCTAGAAACCCCAGTACACCCCCCCCCTAGAAATCCCAGTACCCCCTGAAAACACCGTAAGGGACACTCTTCCAGGACGGGAAAATCAGACACGGCGGCTTTGCGCTCCCCAGTCCAAGTCAATTCGGAGCAGCCCGGTACCGAATGCGGCTGTGGAAATAAGGTACCAAAAAACCTCAGAACCCCTAGAAATCCCAGTACCCCCAGAAAACACAGTAAGGGACTCTCCTCCAGGACAGGGATATCCTGTACCCGCACTGTGATCCCGACAGGTTGCACGTGGAGCTGAACAGAACTGCTCAACATCGGACGTGGCTGCGAGAAACTGGCTTGTGAGTACTACATTACCCTTACCAAAATCCCGATGGAGCTTGGCAGAACAGCCTCCTGGATCACCACCCTGGAGGGTAGGAGACGGAGGAAGCAGAAACATCGAAGGCGAGCGGGGGTGCAGGACAGGCTACAGAGGGCTCCACAGAGACCATCCTTACCGAGCGTCTTTCTCGCAAATGCCCACTCACTCAACCTGTCCAGGCCACCCTGTAACATCCTCTTCACAGTTCATGAGGAAAGATTGAAAAGAGTAGGCTTGTATTCACTGGAGTTTAGAAGGATGTGGGAGAGTCTTATAGAAACATATAAAATTATATAAAGGACTGAACAAGCTAGATGCAGGAAAAGTGTTCGCAATGTTGGGTGAGTCCAGAACCAGGGGCCACAGCCTTAGAATAATGGGGAGGTCATTTAAGACTGAGGTGAGAAAAAACATTTTTTACCCAGGGAGTTGTGAATTTATGGAATTCCCTGCCGCAGGTCAGTGGAGGCCAAATCACTGGATAGATTTAAGAGAGTTGGATAGAGCTCTAGGGGCTAGTGGAGTTGAGGGAAATGGGGAGAAAGCAAGCATGGGTTATTGATAGCGGACGATCAGCCATGATCACAATGAATGGCGGAGTTGGCTCGAATGGCCTCCTCCTGCACCTATTTTCTATGTTTCTCACTGCCACCCAGCTTTGTGTCATCCGCAAACTTGCTAGTGTTGCTCCTAATTCCCTCTTCCCAATCATTAATATATATAGTAAACAGTTGCGGCCCCAACACCGAGCCTTGCGGCACTCCACTCGCTACTGCCTGCCATTCTGAAAAGGACCCGTTCTACTCTGCTTCCTGTCTGTCAACCAATTTTCTATCCACGTCAACCCTACCCCCAATACCATGTGCTCTAATTTTAGTCACCAATCTCCCGTGCGGGACCTTATCAAAGGCTTTGTGAAAGTCGAGATGCACTACATCAACTGGCTCCCCTTCATCCATTTTACTTGTCACATCCTCAAAACAATTCCAGAAGATTAGTCGAGCATGATTTCCCTTTCATAAATCCATGTTGATTTGGACTAATCCTTTTACTGCTGTCCAAATGCCCCATTATTACCTCATTAATACTCGCTGCAAAAAGAGTACTCTTGTACTCACTGGAATTTAGAAGATTGAGGGGGGATCTTATAGAAACTTACAAAATTCTTAAGGGGTTGGACAAGCTAGATGCAGGAAGATTGTTCCCGATGTTGGGGGAGTCCAGAACAAGGGGTCACAGTCTAAGGATAAGGGGAATTGCTTTAGGACCGAGATGAGGAAAACATTCTTTACACAGAGTGGTGAGTCTCTGGAATTCTCTGCCACAGAAGGTAGTTGAGGCCAGTTCATTGGCTATATTTAAGAGGGCGTTAGATGTGGCTAAAGGGATCAGGGGGTATGGAGGGAAGGCAGGTACGGGATACTGAGTTGGATGATCAGCCATGATCACATTGAATGGCGGTGCAGGCTCAAAGGGCCGAATGGTCTACTCCTGCACCTATGTTTCTAATAATTGACTCCAGCATCTTTCCCGCTACCGAAGTCGGGCTAACTGGTCTGTAATTCCCTGTTTTCTCTCTCGCTCCTTTCTTGAAAAGTGGGATAAGATTAGCTATCCTCCAATCCACAAGAACTGATCCTGAATCTATTGAACATTGGAAAATGATCACCAATGCATCCACTATTTGTAGAGCCACCTCCCTGTGGACCATGGGATGCAGACCATCAGGCCCAGCCCAGGGGTTTATCATCCTTCAGTCCCATTAACCAACCCAATACTATTTCTCGCCTAATGAAAATTTATTCCAGTTCCTCTACCCGCTTGCATCCTCTGTCCAGTACATCTGGGAGATTGTTTGTGTCTTCCTTAGTGAAGACGGATCCGAAGTACCTATTCAACTCTTCTGCCATTTCCTTGTTGCTCATAATAATTTCACCTGTATCTTCCTTCAAAGGACCCACATTTGACTTTGCTACTTTTTTTTTCCTTAGCATGCCTAAAGAAGCTTTTACTGTCCTTTATATTCTTGGCCAGCTTCCCCTCGTACTTCATCTTTTCAGCCCGTATTGCCTGTTTTGTTTCCATCTGTTGTCCTATGAAAAGTTTCCCAATTCTCTGGCTTCCAGCTACTCTTTGCTGTGTTATACATCTTTTCTTTTAGTTTTATTCTATCCCTAACTTCTCGTCAGCCACAGTTGCTTCCTGCTCCCTTTAGAATCTTTCTTCCTTTTTGGAATGAAATCATCCTGCATCTTCCGGATTATGTCCAGAAATTCCTGCCATTCCTGGTCCACCGTCATTCCTGTTAGGATTCCTTTCCAGTCTACCTTGGCCAGCTCCCCTCTCATGTCTTCATAGTCCCCTTTGTTCAACTGCATCACTGACACTTCCGATTTAACCTTCTCCTTCTCAAATTGCAGATTAAAACTAATCATATTATGATCACTACCTCGTAACCTTTTACCTCGAGTTGTCTTATCATATCTGGTTCATTGGACAACACTAAATCTAGAATTGCCTTTTCTCTGGTCCGCTCCATTACAAGATGCTCTAAGAATCTATCTCGGAGGCATTCTCAACTCTCTTTCTTGGGGTCCTGAACCAACCTGATTTTCCCAGTCTACCTGCATATTGAAATCCTCCATCACCACAATGGCATTACCTTTGCTACATGCCAGTTTTAACTCCTGCTGCAACTTACACCCTACATCTGGGCTACTATTGGGGTGTCTGTAGATAACACCAATTGGTGTTTTCTTGCCTTTACAGTTCCTAAACTCAATCCAGTGACTCCACCTCTTCAGTTCCTATGTCTTCCCTTCATCGCACTTCATCAATTAAGTCAAGTAGGCTCATCTGTTTGACTACCTTACTTAGTTCATCTGACATGAAGTTCAGAGATTTTTTAACTTCCATTTCTTCTGCTAATTTCTTAGTAGCCATTGGTTAGTTATGAAAGTACAAAGAAATTCCAGGAAATCTAGTTCTGCTGATTCCAGGTGATCCAGTATTACTGGTGTGTCAACACATTTCAGCACGTCATCAAACACTCCCAAAACCTCAAATAACAGAAAATAGTTCTGCAGATTGAAACTTGACTTTCTTATAAAGCTGTATATTTTTTTTACTGCATGGATGTCAAGCCATTTTCATGATTTGTTATGGATTTGTAGAGCTGGAAAACACGATGCCTCTAACCAACAATCTACAGTTATTCTACTTGTTTCTGGTTGATGTGCCAAGGTCTTTGGAGATCTTCTAATGTCTCCAGTTTTCTATGGTTTGTGATAGATGGGTTTTGTCAACTTGCTGTTCCAAGTACTGCCTGTGGTAAGTAAGTTTATTGGCCAAGTATTCACTTACAAGGAAGGTGTGATCAAGGATGTCAGGAGATTTCAATGATTGAAGTGATCTATTTTTATCTTGGTATAACCAAGCCTATCTAATCAAGTATTTGTGGAGATGGCATGAAGATAAGGCCCTCCTTTAGACCCTCATGTTTTCAATGGGGATAAAGATTTAACGATGTCTTTTCCTAATTGCTTTGTGGTCATGTTCCTTGTATTTCAGGCTGGTGGAATGTTGAGCAGAAGTGCTGGAGGAACTCTTGAGGGTCAGGCAGCATCTGTGGGGGAAATAGACAGATGACATTTTGGGTTGGAAACCTACAGACTGGAGTCGGTGGACAAAGCCTGGCATGTGGGGGTGAGTGGTTGGCAGATGGATGGAATAAGTGACAAAGGCCAGAGGAGAAAGTGAAAACAAGTTGGATTAGAAGGGTAGAGGTGTGGGAGATGAAGCCAGAGGGATGTTTATGGGTGAATGGGACATGGGAGGGGATAAAAGGGAAATGTGGCATAGAGGTGGGAAATCAGCATACTGGTGATGGGAACCCACTCTTTCCTTGCACCCCCCCACCTTGTTGATGGGAACCCCCTCTTTCACTGCACCACCACCCTGGTGTGAACACTTTCCTCAACACCTTGGTCACTCTGCTCCTTCCCTCTGTATGCTCACCTCCAAAACCAGTCTCATATTTCGCTCTACCCCCTTCCACCTGTATCCCTCCCTCCAGCTTTACATTTCACTCTTCTCATCTGTTGCACCTTTTGTCTCCATGTCACCCCCTAGCCAATGTCACAACCCATAACCCTCTCCCCTGTATCCACTAATCGCATAAATAATACATTTATTTAATGGCATATTTCAAGATACTTGAGGTCACCTTACAACAATAATATCAGTAATAAACAAACAATAAGCAACAAAGCACCAGTAATGAAAAAATCAACAATAAAACATGCAATAAGAAACAAAACATAGCACAACAAGTTAAGATTGATATAAAGTAAGATGCAGTTGTTGCAGTAACAGGCTTTGTCCTGCTCCCACCTCTTTCCCACTTTCTCTGCCTGACTTCATCAGTCTGGAAGGGTCCCAACATGAAACTTTGGTCTGGTAGAAGGTGCCTGATCTGCCAAGTACCTCCAACACCTTGTTTTGGACCAGGTTACATCCCCGGTTAAAGTAATCCTAGTTACCTCCTGTTGCAGGGAAAGTAGTTTAATGTTGATAACACTTGTTTTTAACTCATTACAATTAAGTAATCTTGCCCCTTCCATTCACCCAACTGTAGCTTTGTTTGGAATTGGTCTAAATCTATATTTGGTTTAGTATGTTTGTCTGTTGCCAAAATCCATTTCCTCTCCTCTCTGCTCCTTTCTAAAGTGGTGACCAACTAGTGTTAGTTTCCACCCAGGATCTCCAAAGACTGGGTCCTCTGATGCTGGAAGAGTCTGCCAGGGGTAGACTATCTTCCCCATTCTGCCAAATGTTGCATAAACTGGGCCAAACTTCACTACTGTTCCTTTACTCTGCTGTCTCATTTATTTCAAAGTATTTCTTTATCTGGTTTGTTTTGATGCGTTTCTCCAGATATTTGAACTGCCTGTATGCTCCTCTCTGTTTCTGTTTGTGCGCAGGGTTTCAATGTTCATGGTAAAGGGCAC
Source organism: Raja brachyura (assembly GCA_963514005.1). The sequence continues at coordinate 37,551,110 of OY740806.1, forward strand.
AGTATCAGGGGCAGTGTCGGGGAGAACACTTCATGTGACACGGTAAGTTTCACATTTAGAGACACAGCGTGGAAAATAGGCCCTTTGGCCCACCGAGTCCACACCGGCCAGCGATCCCTGCACATTAACATGATCCTACACACACTAGGGACAATGTTACATTTATACCAAGACAATTAATCTACAAACCTGCACATCTTTGGAGTGTGGGAGGAAAGTGAAGATCTCTGAGAAAACCCACTTGGTCACTGAGAACGTGAAAACTCTGTACAGAACCTGGTGTCTCTGGCGCTGTAAGGCAACAACTCTACTGCTGTGCCACTGTGCTGCCCTTCAACAAGGCTGGCATGTTGCTGTGCTAGTGCATTACAATAGTCAATGTATTCTGCTACCCTGTAAGGTTCACTACAATCCTTTCAGTGGCTGATCCTGTTTCTCATGACATTTAATTTTAATTGGAATCTCTTCCTCTCTAGGTGTCAGTGTGAAGGAGGATGTTGGCAGACATGTGCTTGTTTTGAATATAACTTGATCTATGTGAATAGGGTTATGGAGTTAGTACAAAGGTAAGGCCCCTGTTTAGAACCTTCTCTTGGGCTTCAGTGTGGATGAATGTTTGGGAAAGGTTAACGACTGTTTTCTATAATCGGGCTCGGCCTCCCTCAGCTTGGGGCCCACCTTAGTTCAAAAGATTACATTTCCCCTCCCCCTTGTTAGGGTTTATTCACAAAATTTGTGGTCTGGGCCTTCTTGAAGGAGTTTAACAGGGACCACTGGTATGTACTTGTATTGCTATTTAGTTGTGAGTTTCTGCCTGTACCTGGGGCTGTTGGTCGGGGGGGGGGGGGGGTGAGATATTGGTTCCACATGCCAAGGTGGTGGGTTTCCCCTCTGCCAGCATGATACCAGTGATCACCTTCTCCTGTCAGCACTTGACTGGATGGCGTTCTGTCTCTGGACTTTGCATGGTGTGTGCTTGAGGAAGCGGTGACCTGAAGACTTGTCCAATCTGAGGTCTTGACTGGGGAACGGCCACTTTGGTCTGGCCCATGAGATCATTACCCTTGTCCAAATCCACTTGCGTTCCCCACTTCCTCGTTGTCTCGGCCTTCATCCTAACGGGGATTTATTCTGGGTTTTGGCCATGCCATGGAACAAATAAACAGTGCTGGCAGAATTCGGCGGGTCAGGCAACATCCGTGGAGGAAATGGACAGATGACTTATCAGCTTGGAAGCCTTCAGACTGGAGTAGTGGGAGAAGGCTGGAAAAGGGAAATGGGGCAAAGCTTGGCAAGTGATGGGTGGATGCAGGTGAAGGGATGATGGGCAGATGGTGGAGACAAGGCTAGAGGTGAAAAGAAGACAAAACATTGCAGAGGTGTGAAATGTAAAGCTGGGACGGGTGTAATGGGACTGGTATCCAGGTGTAATGGGACCAGAAGGGATAAATGGCAATGTGATTTTGGGGATGAGTATACTGATGAAGGGACACCCCCTTTTTCTCTACACTCCCCCACCCTGGTGTGCACCTCACTCAACACTCCGGCACCCTACTCCTTTCCCCTCTAATGTACGCTCATCCTTGTCCCCAATTCCCCTCTTTCCCAGATCCCTCTCTCTGGCCTTGCATGTCACACCTCTTCTTGTCTGATACTTGCCGCCTCTTCACCTCCAGCCTTTGTCACTACTCCCCTATCTGCTAATCAGCCCCAACTGTATCCAGCATCGCTCACCAGGCTTTGTCCTGCTCCCATCTCTTTCCAGCTTTCTCCCAACTCGGTCAGTCAATCAGTCTGAAGAAGGGTCCTGATCAAAAAACATCATCTTCCATTCCTTTGCAGTCAGGCAGATGGTGCCTGACCCACTGAGTACCTCCAGCGCTGTTTCTGACGTAGTTATTCCTTGGTTAAAGTTATCCTAGGGAAAGTGAGTTTAATAGTCATGCCTCTTGAGTCTTATTACAATTTACCAATCCTGCCTCTTCTAAATCTATATTTGGGTTGGCGAGTGTGTTGCTGCAATCTGTTTGTTTTCTGCTTTCATCCTCTGAATAATTTGTTTGTTTCCACCGAGGATCTCCAAGGACTGGACATGTGCTGCTGGAAGTGCCTGCTGGGGTTAGACTGTCTCTTCCTGTTCTGCCAAATGTGAGCATAGGTTGGAATCAACTTCTTCCCCATTGCTATTCTCCTGATACACAAGTCTCATTCAATGTTTTCGTCGGCTAAAGTAGAGTCTGGTCTGTTGTGGTCTGGTTCCCTCTGATATTGTGAACTGCTGCACGCCCTGTAACATTCCTGCAACGTTATCCAATCTATCTGGATTTGATCTTTATGGAGATGGTGTGAAGGTAAGGCTCCTATTTCAACCCCTCTTTTGGTTTCAGTGGGGATAACTTTTTGAAAGATTAACAATGGTGTTTCCTATTTTTGGTCAAGGATTTTATAATTTGGGACGCTGGATCTTTAGCAATAAAAGCAGAGCTGGAGGAACTCGATGGGTCAGGCAGCATCTGTAGGTTGGCTCGGAGATTTGTAGGTAAATTGGTTTTAGTGAACTGTCCCTAGTGTGTAGGATAGTGCTAGTGTACGGGGTGATCGCTGGATTGTGCAGACTGGGTTGGCCACACGGCCCGTTTCCACACTATCTCTAATTATTTTTTATTCAGTTCTTTCAATTCGGGGTGCTGGAATCTTGAGCATAAACAACAGTGCTGGAGGAACTTGGTGGGTCAGGCAGTATCTGAAGAAATGGACAGATGACTAATCCAGTCGGGAGCCTTCAGACTGAAATATGGGAGAAAGCTGGAAATTAGGTGGGGCTTGGGGCACTGCCTGACAGGTGACGGGCAGATGGGTGGAGTAAGTGACAAAGGGTGAAGGTGAAAGTGATAAAACGTGTTGGATAAGGAGACAAACTGTGAAATTTAAAGCCAGAGGGAGGTGGGTTGGGAAGGTAAAAGGGAAATATGGGACAAGGAGATGAGTACTTCCCTTCACCCCGCAAACACCCTGGTGTACTGACTAACTAATTAACTCACTAATTAACTAACCAACAAAAACTAGTTCTTTCCCTTCCTCTGTACGCTCATCTCTCAAACAGTCCCATATTTCCCTCTCTTCCACCCATATCTCTCCTAGTTATTTGGCATTTTGTCCCTTTCACCTTGAGCCTTTGGCATTCACTCCATCCTTATGCTAATCATGCCTCGCATGTACCACCTATTTACTTGCTGGCTTTGTCCTGCGTGCCTCTGCCTCTTTCCACTCTCTCATCAGTCTGAGGAAAGTTGCTGACCTGAGGTGTCATCTGTCCATTCCACTTGCAGTCAGGCAGATTGTGCCTGAACTGCTGAATGCCTCCAGCACTTTGTCTTTAGACAGAGCCATGTTCCCTGGTTAAAGTAATTGTAGTAGTTGTCTGTTACAGGGAAAGTAGAGTTTAATATTTGTGGTGTATTAATTTGACTGTTTTGTACATCTTTGTCAGCTCTTGGGATCTGGTCTTTCTGGAGAATACTTTAAGGTAAGGCCCCTGTTTCAAAACCTCTCTTGGGTTTCAGTGTTTAGGGAAAGATTGGGCAGCACAATGGAGAACACAGTTGCTGCCTCACAGCGCCAGAGACCTGGGTTCAATCGTGACAACATGTGTTGTATGTGTAGTTTGTATGTTTTCCCTGTGACCATGTGGGTTTTGTCCAGGTGTTCTGGCTTCTAACACCAAAGACATTCAGATTTGCAGGTTAATTGGTTTTAGTAAACTGTCCTTAGTGTGTAGGATAGTGCTGGCATACGGGGTGGTTGCTGGATTGTGCTGACTTAGTGGACCAGAGAGCCTGTTTCCACACTTTAGTTGGTCTTAATGTATTTATATTAGTACAATGTGAAGAAGGGTCCTATTCTGAAACGTCACCTATAAATTTTCTCCAGATATGCTGCCTGACCCGCTGAGTTACTCCAGCGCTGTCTATTGTTTTGTAAACCAGCACCTGCAGTTCCTTGATTTTCATCCCAAATCTTCCCTGGTTTCAGGGCTTTTACAAACTTTGGCATCTGGGCAGTGGGTGCTTTATGGGGAAATGAAACGGGTCAGAGCAATAAAGCACCATTTTACAGTAAAGAGAACAATTATATTTAATTTGTAGACAGCACTCCCAATGTGCAGTGAATTTGTACACCATGTTGCTCCAATTTGTGGTCAACACACCCACCATGTGGTGGTCCACTGCACTGCAGACCCATCCAGTTTGTGGGCAACACTCCCACCGTGTGGTGATCTACTGCACTGCAGGCTCATCTGACATGTGGACAAAGTACTAGTTTAACTCTGGTCAGGCAGCATCTCTGTAGGGTTACACAAAAAGCTGGAGAAACTCAGCGGGTGCAGCAGCATCTAAGGAGCGAAGGAGATGGGCGACGTTTTGGGTCGAGACCCTTCTTCAGACTGAAGAAGGGTCTCGACCCGAAACGTCGCCTATCTCCTTTGCTGCTGCACCCGCTGAGTTTCTCCAGCTTTTTGTGTAACCCTCGATTCTCCAGCATCTGCAGTTCGTTCTTTAACACAGCATCTCTGTAGAACGTAGATGGGAGTATCTTTTTGACCACACTTACTGCATTGTACCACATACTGCACTGTGAGGAATTTCTTTAGTCTGAGAGCAGTGAATCTGTAGAATTCACTGCTACAGAGGGCTGTGATGGATATTTTTAAGGTGGAGATGGATTCTTGATTAGCAAGGGCGTTGAACGTTACGGGGTCTGAATGAAAGTCTCGTCCAGAAACGTCACCTGTTCCTTCTCACCAGAGATGCTGCCTGACCCGCTGAGTTACTCCAGGTCATTGTCTCACCATACATTTGGGTGCATCTACATTGTTACAATCTATTTCTTCAGTACTCTCGGTTCTACTCTCGTCCTTGGCTCTGCACTTGGCCTTTCCACCCTGGCTCTGCAATTTGTGACAAGATCTGGGGGGTTGAGTTTTTTCAGGTATTTTTAACCACCTGGACACCATTGAATGTCTGTTTATATATAACGTTTCAATGTCCACGTGTGGAGTACTGCATCGGGCAACAAGGTTGGGAGAACACTTGTGAAATTTAATGTGTATTTGATGGGGTAACTGGGGTGTTGCTAAGCTTGTAAATTGCAAGTCAGTGCTGGATCAACTCGATGGGTCCAGCAACATCACTGGAGAATATGTATTAGTATTTCTGGCTTGGGTTTCTTCAGACCCTTAAGAATTTTAGTCTAAATGTATTAATTACCTTAATATTGGTCCCAACCTGCAGGAGTCCTGCACACTGCAGAGACACAATGTAGCAATGTTACACGATTTTCAGATTTTAAAAATCAAGTCTTCAATTTATCCCATCAGATGAAGCATAAAAAGAAGTTTAATTTGACACCTAATTCACTTTCATATCTTCAGTATTAAAGTTATGGCCATTTTCATACTCGGAAATTAGTATCTTGTTCCCCATTGCTTTTACATTGACTTAAAAGCTGTGATCTAGAACAGTCAAAAGCCCATAACTTTCTTAAAAATTAAGAGAACTCAATGACATTTTCAGTTATTATAGATTGAAGCATTCTGAAACAATTATGAAACAATCTTACTTGGATGACCTGAAATTAAAGCATATAATTAGTTAGTTATCTAATTGTAGCTAATTACAAAATTCAATTACTAGATCTAAACATCTATCCATTTCTTAAGAAAAGATAAACTTTTTTTAATTGCCTAAGTGTCCAAATAACATTCACACAATAATCCACAATATAACATGATTTTTCAATCTCATTTTCATGCATTTATAGGCCAAATGGAAGGAATTTAGTGATTAATGCCTGTAAATTAATGGCCATTTAAATCAACTAGCGATTGGGTTGCGGTGGATTGGAACTTTGCGGTGAAGTCGGTATGAAAAATACAGCTGGTTCACATTTTTTTTTGTCCCCTTTTTGCAACATGAAAATGTGATTAAAGCCTTCCTAAAAACCAAGTTTTAATGTAAAAATGAACTCTGCACTTTACTTACTCCCCTATGTTAGTCCCGTTCTGCTGTCAGCGTTCAGAGCTTTAAATGATTTTCAGATGATTTTTAAACTACTCTAGTTAATAAATAATCTAGCGTAGTTTAAAAATACCTTCATGAATGAAATGTCGGAGTGATTTCTCTTTAGCGACGAAATCGCCCGACATGGATCGATTTGGACTGTCTACGGAAAAACAGCATTTTAAGCATGCCCCCCCTCGGAAAGGCGCCAAAGTCACGCACACGGGGAGCGGCAGAAATGCAGTGCTGCTAAAGGTAGGTATTGTAACATACCTACACGATGGTCCTGGTTGGAGATGCATCTCCAGGCATTGTCCACATGTCCAAGTGTTTTTACCTTGAGGACCAGAATCTTTTCACTCAGGACTGTCCGACCCACTGAGTTACTCCAGCACTTTGTCTAATTGTAGAGAAGGACATTGGAACATTTCAAACGTTAAAATGTTATGTTAATTTGATTTTTCAGCATCAAGTCTACCTGGATTTGGTCTTTATGGATGTCATAGGAAGATAAGGTACCTATTTCTAACCCTCTTCAGTTTAATGGGATAAATGTGTTAAATTATTGATGGCTTTTCCAAATTTGTTTCTTCAACATCGAGGAGCTCACAGTCCCGGGTAGAGCCCGATGATGGGAATCTCCAAAGAACACAAAAGGTTCGACTAGACCCAGAGTGAGCTGTGATTCAACCCCATGATGCAGGACCCCCAACACGGACAGCCTGACTGCCGGCTACGGGAATCAAGATCGTGCCGTCAACGGAAGGCTCGAGGCCCCAGACGGAGGCCAAAGAAGGGAAGAGTTTGAACTTTGTGTTCCGTAGCTTTTTATTGGTATGAGTGTCTAGTAAATGAAATTCCTCATGTTGCAAACATACTTTTTTGCATCACGAGCCACCCTGTGGTTGAATCGTGAGTAAATACACAGTGCTGGAGGAACTTGGTGGGTTTCACAACATCTGAAGAAATGAACAGATGACTAATCGGTCGGGAGTTCTCGGTCTGAAATACGGGGGAGAGCTGGAAATAAGGTGGGGGTTGGGCACTGCCTGACAGGTGATGGGTGGATTACAGGGGAGTGGGTGATGGACAAATTGTTGGAGTAAGTGCCAAAGGCTGAAGGTGAAAGTGATAAAACATATTGGGATAAGGAGAAGAACTGTGAAATGTAAAAGCAGGGTGGGGTTGGAAGGTAAAAAGGAAATATGTGACAAGGAGTTGAGAGATGCCTACTTCCCTTCATTAACTAAGCAGCAATAACTCAGTAATAAGAACTAAGCAACAATAAATAAGCAGCAATAACTATGTAATAACTGAGCATTTACAACAGAGCAGCAATAACTAAGCAGCGATCCAGTCAATTCCCTTCCTCTGTATGCTCATCTCAAACAGTCTCATATTCCCTCTATCCCTTCCACTCATCTCTCCTATTTCCATTCTCTCCTTATTTGGCATTTTGTCCCTTTCACGTTGAGCCTTTGGCACTCCATCCATATGCTAATCACGCCTCGCATGTACCACCTATTTACTTGCTGGCTTTGTCCTGCGTGCCTCTGCCTCTTTTCACTCTCTTCCATCAGTCTGAGGAAGGTTGCTGACCTGAGATGTCATCTGTCCATTCCACTTGCAGTCAGGCAGATTGTGCCTGAACTGCTGAATGCCACCAGAACTTTGTCTTTGGACAGAGCCATGTTCTCTGGTTAAAGTAAGTGTCGTTGGCTCCTGTTACATGGAAAGTAGAGTTTAATATTTTTGACTGAAGCTCTGGGGGGGGTTGGGTTTTTCCAGGTATTTTTAACCATCTGGACACCACTGAATATTTGTTTATATCAAACATTGAAATGTCCACGTGAAGAGTAAGGCATCGGGCAACAAGTTTGGAAGAACACTTCCGAAATATAATGGGTTTTGGGTTGGAAACCTGCAGACTGGAGTAGGTGTAGAAAGATGGAGGGTGGGACAAAGCCTGGCATGTGGGGGTGGGTGATTGGCAGATGGATGAAATGAGTAACAAAGGCCAGAGTTGAAAGTGAACATGTTGGATAAGAAGGGTAGAGGTGTGGAAGATGAAGCCAGTGGGAGGTTTATGGGTGAATGGGACATTGGAGGGGATACAAGGCAAATGTTGCATGCAGGTGGGAAGTCGGCATACTGGTGACTGGAACCCCCTATTTCCTTGCATGCCCCCTGGTGTTGTGTCGCCAAATTGTTGTGTTGCCCAATTCTTGTCCGAATTGTTATTGGTGAATTCTTGTGTCGCTTAATTGCTGTCTGAATTGCTGTGTCACCGAATTGTTGTCCAAATTGTTGTGTCGCTGAATTGTGGTCCGAATTGTTGTTGCCGAATTGCTGTGTTGTCCGGATTGTTTCGCTGAATTGTGGTCTGAATTGCTGTGTCGCTGTATTGCTGTCCAAATTGTCCTGTTGCTGAATTTTTTTGTCCAAATTAGTGTCGCCGAATTGTTTTATCGTCTGAATTCTTGTCAGAATTGTGTCACCGAATTGTTGCCAAATTTTTGTCGCTGAATTGTTGTCCGTATTTTTGTGTCGCCGAATTGTCCGAATTCTTGTGTCGCCAAATTGTTTTGCCGTCTGAATTCTTGTCCGAATAGTTGTTGCCGATTTGCTGTCCCGCCAAATTGTCCGAATTGTTGTGCAAATTGTGTCGCCGAATTGCAGTCTAAATTGTTGTCCAAAATTGTTGTTGCCGAATTGTTATCCGAATTTTTGTGTTTCACCGAATTGTTGTCCGAATTACTTTATCGTCTGAATTGTTGTGTCACCGAATTTGCAGCCCGAATTGTTGTCCGAATTGTGTTGCCGAATTGTTTTGCGAGGGTTGGGGTTTGTGTTAGGGGTTAGGGTTGTCTGAATTGTTTTGCAAGCATTGGGGTTAGGGTCAGGGCCGAAAGTTGCTGTTTTGTTGTCTGAATTGTTGTGTCGCTGAATTGTTTGTCAAAATTATTGCCCAAATTGTTGTCCAAACTGTTGCGAATTTTTATCCAAATTTTTGTGTCACCGATTTGTTGTTAGAATAATTGTTTTGTCTGAATTCTTGTCCGAATTGCAGCCAGAATTGTTGTGTCCGAATTGCTGTCCTGCCGAATTGTTATGTCACTGAATTGGCCGGATTGTGTCGCCGAATTGTTGTCCGAATTGTTGTGTTGCCGAAATCTTGTCTGAATTGTGTTATCTGAATTATTGTTCAAATTGTCTGAATTTTCTGAATTGTTTTGTCTGAATTCTTGTCCGAAATTGTTGTAAGAATTGTGTCGCCGAATTGTTCTCTGAATTGTGTAGCCATATTGTGTCACCGAATTGTCCACAAATTTTTGCTGAATTTTTGTGTCGCTGAATTGTGGTCCGAATTGTGTCGTCGAACTGTTATCCGAATTCTTATGTTGCCGATTTGTTAGAATTGTTGTTTCATTGAATTGTGGTCTGAATTGCCATGTCGCTGATTTGTTGTTAGAATAGTTGTGTTGCCGAATTGTTTTGTCGTCTGAATTCTTGTCAGAATTGTCGCCGAATTGTGTCACTGAATTGGGTCGCCGAATTGCAGTCCGAATTGTTGTCCAAGTTGTTGTCCCCAAATTATTGTCCAAATTGTTGTGTCACCGAATTGTGTGAATTGTTTGTTGCCCAAATTGTTGTCACCAAATTGTTGTGTCGCCGAATTGCAGTCCGAATTGTTGCCGCATTGCTGCCCCGCCGAATTGCTGTGTCGCCAAATTGTCCAGATTGTTGTGTTGCTGAATTGTGGTCCGAATTGCTGTGTCACCAAATTGTTGTCCGAATTCTTGTGTCGCCGATTTGTGGTCCCAAATTGTTGTCCGAATTGCTTTGTCGTCTGAATTCATGTCCAAATTGTTGTCGGTGAATTATGGTCTGAATTGTGTCGCTGAATTGTTTTGCGAGCATTAGGGTTGGGTTAGGGCTGACAGTTGCCGTTTTGTTGTTCAAATTGTTGTGCTGGCTGAATTGTTGCCCTAATTGTTTGTTGTCCAAATTATTGTTGCCGATTTGTTGTTCACATTGTTGTTGCTGAATTGTTAACAGTTTTGTCTGAAATTGTTGTAAGAATTGCTGTGTCGCTGAATTGTTTTCTGAATTGTTGTGTCACCGAATTGTTCTCTGAATTGTTGTCACCAAATTGTTGTCGAATTTTTGTGTCGCTGAATTGTTTTCCGAATTGCTGTGTTGCCGAATTGTTGTCAGAATTGTTGTGTTGCCGAATTGTTGTCTCCAAATTGTCAGAATTGTGTTGCCGAATTGTGTCGATGGATTGCAGTCCTTGTTGTCCAAAATTATTGTTGCTGAATTGTTAACCGAATTTTTGTGTCGCCGAATTGGTCTCCGAATTGTAGTCTGAATTGTGTCGCTGAATTGTGGTCCTAAATTGTTTTCCGCATTCTTGTTGCCAAATTGGTGCCCAAATTGATTTGTCTGAATTCTTGTCCGAAATTGTTTCGCAGAATTGTGTCGCTGAATTGTGTTCAAATTGTAGTGTCACCGAATTGTTGTCCAAATTGTTGTTGAATTTTTGTGTTGCCGAATTGATGTCTGAATTATGTTGCCAAATTATTGCTGAATTGTGTCTCCAAATTGTTGTCAGAATTGTTGTGTCACCGAATTGTTGTCTCCAAATTGTCAGAATTGTGTCGCCGAATTGTTGTGTCGATGAATTGCAGTCTGAATTGTCCAGATTCTTGTCCAAAATTATTGTTGCCGAATTGTTAAATGAATTTTTGTGTCACCGACTTGTCGTCCCAAATTGTTGTCCGAATTCTTGTGGTCGCTGAATTGTGTCACCAAAGTGTTTTGCGAATTGTTGTCCGAATTGTTTTGTCGTCTGAATTCGGATCTAAATTGTTGTCCAAATTGTTGTGTTGCCGATTTGCTGTCCAAATTGTTTTGTCTGAATTGTTGTCCGAATTGTTGTAGCTGAATTGTTGTGTTGTCTGCATTGTGTCTCCGAATTGTTGGCCGAACTGTTTGTCTGAATTGTTGTGTAGCCGAATTGTGTCACCGAATTGCAGTCCGAATTGTTGCCGAATTGCTGTCCGCATTGTTGTGTCACCGAATTGATGTGTTGCCGAATCGCCATGATTCGAGTGTCGCTGAATTGTGGTCCGGATTGCTGTGTCGCCGAATTGTCCGGATAATGTCGCCGAATTGTTGTGTCGCTGAATTGTTGGCCGAATTGTTGTGTCACCGAAATCTTGTCTCAATTGTTGTGTTATCTGAATTCTTGTCCGAATTGTTGTATAGCTGAATTGTCCGAATTCTTGTTGCCGAATTGTATCGCCAAATTGTTTTGTCTGAATTCTTGTAAGAATTGTTTCGCTGAATTGTGTCGCTGAATTGTTCTCTGAATTGTTGTGTTGCCGAATTGTCCAAATTGTCTAATTTTTGTGCAGCTGAATTGTTGTCCGGATTGTGTTGCCGAATTGTTGTCCGGATTGTGTTGCCAAATTATCGCTGAATTGTGTCTCCAAATTGTTGTCAGAATTGTTGTGTTGCCAAATTGTCTGGATTCTAACCCTAACCCACATCCGAATTCTTGTGTTGCCGAATTGTTGTCCAAGTTGTTGTCCCTGAATTTTTGTCCAAATTATTGTTGCTGAATTGTTATCCGAATTGTCACCGAATTGTTTGTTGCCCGAATTGTTGCGTCACCAAATTGTTGTCTGAATTGTTTTGTCGCTGAATCATTGTGTCGCCAAATTGTTGTCAGATTTGTTTGTCTGAATTGTGTGGTCCAAATTGTGGTTCCACCGATTTGCAGCACGAATTGTTGTTGCTGAGTTAGTGTCCGAATTGTTGTCCAGATTGCTGCGTCGCCAAATTGTCCGGATTACTGTGTCGCCGAATTGTTGTGTCACCGAAATCTTGTCCAAATTGTTGTGTTATCCGAATTCTTCTCCCAATTGTTGTGTTATCTGAATTGTGTCGCTGAATTGTTTTCCGAATTGTTGTTGCCGAATTGTGTCACAGAATTGCGGTCCAAATTGTGGTCTGAATTGATGTGTCGCTGAATTGTGTTGGCAAATTGTTAGAATTATTGTGTTGCTGAATTGTTGCATCGCTGAATTATTGTCCAAATTGTTTTGTTACCGAAATCTTGTCCGAATTGTTGTGTTATCTGAATTCTTGTTCGAATTGCTATCCGAATTATTGTGTCGCCGAATTGTGTCGCTGAATTGTGGTCCTGAATTGTTGTCTGAATTCTTGTAGTCGACAAATTGTTGTGTTGCCAAATTGTTTTGTCTGAACTCCTGTCCAAAATTGTGTTGCTGAATTGTTCCCTGAATTGTTGTGTTCGCCTCGAATTGTCCAAATTATTGTCGAATTTTTGTGTCGCTGAATTGTTTATACGAATTGCTGTGTCACTGAATTGTTGTCCGAATTGTGTTGCTAGATTGTCTGGATTGTGTGGCCGAATTTTTGTGTCGCTGAATTGCTGTCCGAATTGTTGACCGAATTCTTGTGTCGCCAAATTGTTGTCCAAGTTGTCCCTGAATTGTTGTCCAAATTATTGTCACTGAATTGTTATCCGAATTGTTGTGTGTCCAAATTGTTTTGTCGCTGAATCATTGTGTCGCCAAATTGTTGTCCGAATTGTTTGTTGTCTGAATTGTTGCCCAAATTGTTTTGTAGTCCAAATTGTGGTCCTACAGAATTGCAGCCCGAATTGTTGCTGAATTGCTGTCCGGGTTGCTGCGTTGCCGAATTTTCCGGATTGCTGTGTCACCGAATTGTTGTCGCCGAATTGTTGTCACCAAAATCTTGTCCCAATTGTTGTGTTATCTGAATTCTTGTCCAAATTGTTGTATAGATGAATTGCAGTCAGAATTGTTGTCCAAATTGTGTCGCCAAATTGTTTTCCGAATTGTTGTGTCACCGATTTGTTACAATAGTTGTGTCGCCGAATTGTTTTGCCGTCTGAATTCTTGTCCGAATTGTTGTGTCACCGCATTGCAGTCCGAATTGTTGTTGCCCAACTGCTGTCCTAATTGCTGTCCCGCCAAATTGTTGTCTGAATTGTGTTGCCGAATTGTGGTCCGAATTGCTGTGCCGTCCAAATTGCTGTGTGTCTGAATTGCTGTGTTGCCAAATTGTCCAGATTGTGTTGCCGAATTGTTATCCGAATTTTTGTGTCGTCGAATTGTTGTCCAAATTATTGTGTTGCCGAATTGTTGTCCGAAATCTTGTGGTCGCCGAATTGGTGTCTGAATTGCTTTGTCTGAATTCACGTCCAAATTGCTGTCTGAATTGTGTCGCCAAATTGTTGTGTCGCCGAATTGTTTTGCGAGCGTTGAGGTTGAGGTTTGGGTTAGGGTTGTCCGAATTATTGCATCGCCGAATTGTGTTCCGAATTGTTGTCGCAGAATTGCAGTCTGAATTGTTGTCCAAATTGTTTTCTCTGTATTGTCGCCGAATTGCTGTGTCGCCGAATTGCTGTCCGAATTGTTTTGTCATCTGAATTCTTGTCCGAATTGCGTCACTGAATTGCAGCCCGAATTGTGTTGCAGAATTGTGGTCCCGAATTGTCACAGAATTGTTTTGCGAGTATTAGGGTTGGGGTTAGCGTTGGGGCCGGGTGGTTAGGGCTAGGGCTGACAGTTGCTGTTTTGTTGTCCAAATTGTCGCTGAATTGTTATCTGAATTGTTGTGTTGCTGAATTGTCAGAATTGTGTCACCGAATTGTTGTTGAATTGTTGTGTCGCTGAATTGTTGTGTGACTTGTGTCGCCGAATTGTAGTCCAAATTGTTGACTAATTTTTATCCAAATATTTGTGTCGCCAAATTGTTGTGTCGCTGAATTGTGGTCCGAATTGTGGTCTGAATTGTGTCGCTGAATTGTTTTGCTGTCTGAATTCTTGTCTGAATTGTTGTGTCGCCGAATTGCAGCCTGAATTGTTGTCTCCGAATTGCTGTCCTGCCGAATTGTCTGAATTGTGTCACTGAATTGTGGTCCGAATTGCTGTCCCGTCCGAATTGCTGTGTGTCCGAATTGCTGTGTCGCCAAATTGTCCAGATTGTTGTGTCGCTGAATTGTTGTCCGAATTGTTGTGTCGCCGAATTGCAGTCTGAATTGTTTTCCGAATTCTTGTGGTCACCAAATTGTTGTCCGAATTGCTTTGTCGTCTGAATTCATGTCCAAATTCCTGTCCGAATTGTGTCACTGAATTGCAGCCCGAATTTTTGTGTCGCCGAATTGTGGTCCCGAATTGTTGTCCGAATTCTTCTGGTCGCTGAATTGTTTCACCAAATTGTTTTGCAAAATGTTGTCCGAATTGTTTTGTCATCTGAATTATTGTCCAAATTATTGTCCGAATTGTTGTGTGAATTGTGTCTCCGAATTGTTTTCCGAATTGTTGTGTAGCTGAATTGTTCTCCAAATTGTTGCGGTGTCTCCGAATTGTGTCATCAAATTGTTGCCGAATTTTTATCCAAATTTTTGTGTCACTGAATTGTGGTCCGAATTGTTGTCGCAGAATTGTGGTCCGAATTTTTGTGTTGCCGATTTGTTGTTAGAATTGTTGTGTCATCGAATTATGGTCCGAATTGTGTCGCGGAATTGTCCGAATTGTTGTGTCGCCGAATTGTTTAGTCGTCTGAATTCTTGTCCGAATTGTTGTCACCGAATTGCAGCCGGAATTGTTGTTGTTGAATTGCTGTCCGAATTGTTGTGTCGCCGAATTACTGTCCCGCCGAATTGTCCGAATTGCTGTTGCCGAATTCTGGTCTGAATTGTTGTGTCGCCGAATTCTTGTCTGAATTGATGTGTCGCCGAATTGTGGTCAGAATTGCTGTCCCGTCGAGTTGTTTGAATTGTGTCACTGAATTGTCCGGATTGTGTGCCAAATTGTATGAAATGTTGTCCGAATTGTGTCACCGAAATGTTGTCCGAATTGTTGTGTCATCTGAATTCTTGTTTGAATTGTTGTCCGAATTGTGTCGATGAATTGCTGTCATAATTGTTTTCACCGGATTGTTGTCCAAATTGTTGTTTCCGCTGAATTTTTATGTGAATGTTTCTGTCGCCGAATTGTCCGAATTATTGTGGTTGCCGAATTGTTGTCCAAATTATTGTGTCTCCAAATTGTTGTCTGAATTGTGCTGCTGAATTGTGGTCCCGAATTGTTGTCTGAATTCTTGTGGTCGCCGAATTGTTGTGTCGCCGATTTGTTTTGCGAATTGTTGTCCGAATTGTTTTCTCTGAATTCTTGTCCAAAATTGTTGTCAGAATTGTTGTGTTGCTGAATTGTTGTCGGAATTCTTGTGTCGCCGATTTGTTGTTAGAATTGTTGTGTAGCTGATTTGTTGTTAGAATTGTGTCACCGAATTACTGTCGCCGAATTGTTTTGCAAATTGTTTTGTCGTCTGAATTCTTGTCTGAATTGTCTCTGAGAGGGTTGTGTTTTGCCAGGTTTTTTTTAACCATCTGGACACCACTGAATGTTTGTTTATATCTAACGTTTAAATGTCCACGAGAAGAGTAAGGCATCTGGCAACAAGGTTGATGCACTTGTGAAAAGTAATTGGTATTTGATGTAACTGGGGTGTTCCTGTGCTAAATTGTGTCAGTGCTGGAGCAACTCGATGGGTGCAGCAACATCGCTGGAGAACATGGATTGGTAATTCTGGGTTGAGACTCTTCAGACTCTTAAGGTATTCTAAATATATTCGACTATCTTAATTTTGGTCCAACGTGTAGGAGTCCTTACTGCAGAGACACAATGGTCCTGGTTGGAGATGCATCTCCAGGCATTGTCCAAGAGTTTTTAGCTTGAGGACTCTTCTCACCCAGGACTGTCTGACCCTCTGAGTTACTCCCATACTTTGTTTAATTGTAGAGAAGGACACTGGAACATTTCAAACATCAAAATGTTATGTCAACTGGATTAGGGTTAATGGGTTAGGGTTGATGGGTTTGACAACCCTGGAAGAAGGGATACGGTTACGGTCAGGGCATAAGGGTCAGGGTTAGTTTTTACCTGGAGGACTAGAATCTTCTCACCCAGGACTGCCTGATCCACTGAGTTACTCCAGCACTTTGTCTAATTGTAGAGAAGGACGCTGGAACATTTCAAACATCAAAAAGTTATGTTAACTGGATTAGGGTTAGTGGGTTAGGGTTGGTGGGTTTGACAACCCCGGAAGAAGGGTTACGGTTAGGGCATAAGGGTCAGGGTTAGTTTTTACGTTGAGGACTAGAATCTTCTCACCCAGGACTGTCCGACCCACTGAGTTACTCCAGAACTTTGTCTAATTGTAGAGAATGACGTTGGAACATTTCAAACATTAAAATGTTATGTTAATTTGATTTTTCAGCATCAAGTCTTGCTTGATTTGTTCTTTATGGATGTCATAGGAAGATAAGGTATCTATTTGTAACTCTCTTCAGTTTAATGGGATAAATGTGTTAAATTATTGATGGCTTTTCCAAATTTGTTTCTTCAACATCGAGGAGCTCGTGGCTTTGGTAGAGACCGATGTTGGGAAGCTCCAAAGAACGCAAACGGTTCGACTAGATCCCGAGTGAGCTGGGATTCAACCCCCCCCCGATGCAGGACCCCCGACACGGACGGCCCGACCGCTAGCTACGGGAGTCAAGATCGTCCCGCTAACGGGAGGCTCGAGGCCCCAGACCAAAGGGAAAAGTTTGAACTTTGTGTTCTGTTGCTTTTTATTGGTATGAGTGTTTTAGGGAAAGTAGAGTTTAATATTTGTGGTGTATTAGTCTAACTTTTTTTAAAATCTTTGTCGGCTCTCGAGATCTGGTCTTTCTGGAGATTACTTTAAGGTAAGGCCCGTGTTTCAAAACCTCTCTTGGGTTTCATTGTTTGGGGGAAAGATTTGGCAGCACAGTGGTAGAGTTGCTACCTCACAGTGCCAGAGACCTGGTTTCAATCCTGACAACATGTGTTGTCTGTATAGTTTGTATGTTCTCCCTGTGACCATGTGGGTTTTCTCCAGGTGTTCTGGCTTCTTCCAACGCGCCAAAGACATTCAGATTTGTAGGTTAATTGGTTTTAGTAAACTGTCCCTAGTCTGTAGGATAGTGCTCGAGTACGGGGTGATTGCTGGATTGTGCAGAGTTAGTGGACCAGAGGGCCTGTTTCCACACTTTAGTTTGTACAAAAATAAATGCATTAAGACAATGTGAAGAAGGGTCCTGTTCTGAAAGGCCAACTATCCATGTTCTCGACAGATGCTACCTGACCCACTGAGTTACTCCAGGACTCTGTGAAACATCACCTATCATGTTCTGCAGAAATACTGCCTGACCTGAGTTACTCCAGCACTTATTTTGTAAACCAGCATCTGCAGTTCCTTGATTTTCATCTCAAATAACCATATAACCATATAACAATTACAGCACGGAAACAGGCCATCTCGGCCCTTCAAGTCCGTGCCGAACAACTTTTTTCCCTTAGTCCCACCTGCCTGCACTCGTACCATAACCCTCCATACCCTTCTCATCCATATGCCTATCCAATTTATTTTTAAATGATACCAACGAACCTGCCGCTTCCACTGGAAGCTCATTCCACACCGCTACCACTCTCTGAGTAAAGAAGTTCCCCCTCATGTTACCCCTAAACCTCTGTCCCTTAATTCTAAAGTCATGTCCTCTTGTTTGAATCTTCCCTATTCTCAAAGGGAAAAGCTTGTCCACATTAACTCTGTCTATCCCTCATCATTTTAAAGACCTCTATCAAGTCACCCCTTAACCTTCTGCGCTCCAGAGAATAAAGACCTAACTTATTCAACCTATCTCTGTAACTTAGCTGTTGAAACCCAGGCAACATTCTAGTAAATCTTCCTTGGTTTCAGGGCTTTTACACACTTTGGCATCTGGGCAATGGGTGCTTTATGGGGAAAGGAAATGGGTCACAAAGCAATAAAGCACCATTTTACAGCAAAGAGAACAATTAGATTTAATTTGTGGACAGCACTCCCAATGTGCAGTGAATTTGTATAACAGGTCGCTCCAATTTGTGGTCAACACTCCCACCGTGTGGTAATTCTGGAGTAGTTCCTGAGGATTGGTGGGTAGCTAACGTAACCCCACTTTTTAAAAAGGGAGGGAGAGAGAAAACATGGAATTACAGACCAGTTAGTTTAACACCAGTAGTGGCGAAAGTGCTACAGTCAGTTATTAAAGATGGGATAGGAGCACATTTGGAAAGTGGTGAAATCATTGGACAAAGTCAGCATGGATTTATGAAAGGCTGATAGAAACATAGAAACATAGAAAATAGGTACAGGAGTAGGCCATTCGGCCCTTCGAGCCTGCACCGCCATTCAATGTGATCATGGCTGATCATCCAACTCAGTATCCCGTACCTGCCTTCTCTCCATACCCCCTGATCCCTTTAGCCACAAGTGCCACATCTAACGCCCTCTTAAATATAGCCAATGAACTGGCCTCAACTACCTTCTGTGGCAGAGAATTCCAGAGACTCACCAACCCTCATTTCGGTCCTAAAGGAATTCCCCCTTATCCTTAGACTGTGACCCCTTGTTCTGGACTCCCCCAACATCGGGAACAATCTTCCAGCATCTAGCTTGTCCAACCCCTTAAGAATTTTGTAAGTTTCTATAAGATCCCCCCTCAATCTTCTAAATTCCAGCGAGTACAAGCCGAGTCTATCCAATCTTTCCTCATATGAAAGTCCTGACATCCCAGGAATCAGTCTGGTGAATCTTCTCTGTACCCCCTCTATGGCAAGGATGTCTTTCCTCAGATTTGGAGACCAAAACTGTACGCAATACTCCAGGTGTGGCCTCACCAAAACCCTGTACAACTGCAGTAGAACCTCCCTGCTCCTATACTCAAATCCTTTTGCTATGAATGCTAACATTTTGCTTTCTTCACTGCCTGCTGCACCTGCATGCCTACTTTCAATGACTGGTGTACCATGACACCCAGGTCTCGTTGCATCTCCCCCTTTCCTAATCTGCCGCCATTCAGATAATAGTCTACCCTCATGTTTTTGGATAACCTCACATTTATCCAGATTTTACTGCATCTGCAATGCATCTGCCCATTCACTCAATCGCCTATCCAAATCACCCTGCAGCCTCCAAGCATCCTCCTCACACCTAACTATACCCCCCAGCTTGGTATCATCTGCAAATTTGGAGATGTTGCATTGAATTCCCTCGTCCAAATCATTAATATATATTGTAAATAGCTGGAGTCCCAGCACTGAGCCTTGCGGCACCCCACTAGTCACTGCCTGCCATTCTGAAAAGGACCTGTTTACTCCTACCCTTTGCCTCCTGTCTGCTAGCCAGTTCTCTATCCACATCAATACTGAACCCCCAATACCGTGTGCTTTAAGTTTGTATGCTAATCTCTTATGCGGGACCTTGTCAAAAGCCTTCTGAAAGTCTAGATATAACACATCCACTGGTTCTCCCTTATCCACTCTACTAGTTACATCCTCGAAAAATTCTATCAGATTTGTCAGACATGATTTACCTTTCGTAAATCCATGCTGACTTTGTCCAATGATTTCACCACTTTCCAAATGCGCTGCTATCCCATCTTTAATAACTGACTCTAGCAGTTTCCCCACTACCGATGTTAGACTAACTGGTCTGTAATTCCCCGCTTTCTCTCTCCCTCCTTTTTAAAAAAGTGGGGTTACATTAGCTACCCTCCAATCCTCAGGAACTACTCCAGAATCTAAGGAATTTTGAAAAATTATCACTAATGCATCCACTATTTCTGTGGCTACCTCCTTGAGTGCTCTGGGATGCAGACTATCTGGCCCTGGGGATTTATCGGCCTTCAATCCGTTCAATTTACCCAACACCACCTCCCGGCTAACCTGGATTTCACTCAGTTCCTTATTTGACCCCCGTTCCACTGCTATTTCCGGCAGATTATTTATGTCTTCCTTAGTGAAGACAGAACCAAAGTAGTTATTCAATTGGTCTGCCATGTCCTTGTTCCCCATGATCAATTCACCTGTTTCTGACTGCAAGGGACCAACATTTGTTTTAACTAGTCTCTTTCTCTTCACATATCTATAAAAACTTTTGCAGTCAGTTTTTATGTTCCCTGCCAGTTTCCTTTCATAATCTATTTTCCCTTTCCTAATTAAGCCCTTTGTCCTCCTCTGCTGGATTCTGAATATCTCCGAGTCCTCCGGTAGGCTGCTTTTTCTGGCAAATTTGTATACCTCATCTTTTGTTTTTATAATCTCCCTGATTTCCCTTGTTATCCATGGATGCACCACCTTCCCTGATTTATTCTTTTGCCAAACTGGTATGAACAATTTTTGTACTTCATCCATGCAGTCTTTAAATACCTTCCATTGCACATCCACTGTCAACCCTTTAAGAATCACCTGCCAGTCTATC
Organism: Raja brachyura; assembly: GCA_963514005.1. The sequence goes on from OY740806.1 coordinate 37,571,557, forward strand.
TTGGCCAATTCACATCTCATACCTTCAAAGTTACCTTTGTTCAAGTTCAGAACCCTTGTTTCTGACTTAATTTTGTCACTCTCCATCCTAATGAAGAACTCAACCATATTATGGTCACTCTTGCCCAAGGGGCCATGCACAACAAGACTGCTAACTAACCCTTCCTCATTACTCAATACCCAGTCTAGAATAGCCTGCTCTCTCGTTGGTTCCTCCACATGTTGGTTGAGAAAACTATCCCGCATACATTCCAGGAAATCCTCTTCCTCAGCACCCCTGCCAATTTGATTCACCCAATCTACATGCATATTGAAGTCACCCATTATAACCGTGTTACCCTTGTTGCACGCATTTCTAATTTCCTGTTTGATGCCATCCCCAACTCCAATACTACTGTTAGGTGGCCTGTACACAGCTCCCACTAGCGTTTTCTGCCCCTTAGTTTCGCAGCTCTACCCATATCGATTCCACATCCTCCACACTAATGTCCTTCCTTTCTATTGCATTAATCTCCTCTCTCACCAGCAACGCTACCCCACCTCCTTTTCCTTTTCGTCTATCCCTCCTGAATATTGAATATCCCTGGATGTTCAGCTCCCAGCCTTGGTCATCCTGGAGCCATGTCTCCGTGATCCCAACTATAGCATAGTCATTAATCGCTATCAGTCTTCCCGTGGATTTTGAAGCAACAGCAACAAAGAGAAGCAGTTTAAAGCACTGATTGGCTCTAGCCCAAGTGGGAGGAGAGTTCTCAGTGAGTCAGAGGGGGAAAAGCAGTTCCTCAAAACTGAGGAATTTGGTTTGTAAATTAGGTAATTGAACAGTCAATATAAGCAAGGCAGCTCTTGGGGAGCGGCAGTGAGTGAGCGGCCTTGTGAGGGAAGTGCCCTGTGAGTAAAGTGTGAGTCTTTGGCTCGAGAGTCTTCGCCGAGGATGCTGCGCAATACACTGGATAGGGAGAGACCAAGGCAAAAGAAGGAGATGTCAAGCAAGCTGATGCAGTCTGATGCTTGCAGTATGTGGGAGGTCAAGGACACTTCTGGTGCCTCTGGATGCTACAAATGTGAGAAGTGCATCCAGGTACAGCTCCTGAAGGACCGTGTTGGGGAACTGGAGAAACAAGTGGATGACCTCAGGTTCATCCGAGAAACTGAGTCGTTCCTCGACAAGTCCTTCAGTAAGATTGTTACACCCAAGGCACTAGAAGAGAGAAGGTGGGTGACGGTGAGAAAGGGAGGAAAACATGGAATGCAAAGGTCCCCGGGTGTTGTACCTCTTGTGAACAGGTTCACCCACGTGGAAGCTGCCGGGACAGAAGACGGTATCTCACTGAGCGGCGGACTGGCTTGCCAAACAAAAAGGGCTGATGAGCCAAAACCAAAGAGGCCAAAGTCGGGCAACGCCATTGTAGTTGGAGACTCCATTGTGAGAGGTGCGGACAGGGGTTTTTGCGGCAACAGACGGGATTCCAGGATGGTGTGCTGCCTTCCTGGTGCCAGGATCCAGGATGTTACGGACAGAGTGCAGACAATCCTCAAGGGCGAAGGTGAACAGCCGGAAGTGGTCGTGCATGTTGGCACAAATGATGTTGGAAAGAAGGGGATGAATATTTTGCAGCGGAACTTCAGAGAGCTTGGAAAAATGCTGAAAAGCAGGACTTCCAGGGTTGTTATCTCCGGTTTGCTTCCAGTTCCTCGTGCTGGCGAGAGCAGGAACAGGGAGATACGGGACCTGAATGTGTGGCTGAGTAACTGGTGCAGGGGGCAGGGATTTAGATTCTTAGATCACTGGGATCTGTTTTGGAGTAAGGGGGAACTGTACAAAAGGGACGGATTGCATCTTAACTGATGAATCTTATAGAATTTTTCAAGGATGTAACTAGTAGAGTGGATAAGGGAGAACCTGTGGATGTGTTATATCTGGACTTTCAGAAGGCTTTCGACAAGGTCCCACATAAGAGATTTGTATACAAACTTAAAGCACACTGTATTGGGGGTTCAGTATTGATGTTGATAGAGAACTGGCTGGCAGACAGGAAGCGTAGAGTAGGAGTAAGCGGTCATTTTCAGAATGGCAGGCAGTGACTAGTGGGGTACCGCAAGTCTCAGTGCTGGGACCCCAGCTATTTACAATATATTAATGATCTGGATGAGGGAATTGAATGCAACATCTCCAAGTTTGCGGAAGACACGAAGCTGGGGGGGCAGTGTTAGCTGTGAGGAGAATGCTAGGAGGCTGCAAGGTGACTTGGATAGGTTGGGTGAGTGGGCAAATGCATAGCAGATGCAGTATAATGTGGATAAATGTGAGGTTATCCACTTTGGTGGCAAAAACAGGAAAGTAGACTATTATCAGAATGGTGGCCGATTAGGAAAAGGGGAGAGGCAACGAGACCTGGGTGTCATGGTACACCAGTCATTGAGGTATTTTTAACCATCTGGACACCACTGAATGTTTGTTTATATCTAACGTTTAAACGTCTAAGTGGAGAGTAAGGCATCGGGCAACAAGGTTGGGAGAACACTTGTGAAATATAATGGGTATTTGATGTAACTGGGGTGTGGCTGTGCTGGAGCAACTTGATGGGTGCAGCAACATTGCTGGAGAACATGGATTGGTAATTCTGGGTTGGGACTTTTCAGACCTTAAACTCTTAAGGTAGTCTAAATATGTTCGACTACATTAATATTGGTCCAACCTGTAGGAGTCCTGACTGCAGGGACACAATGGTCCTGGTTGGAGATGCATCTCCAGGCATTGTCCAAGTGTTTTTACCTTGAGGACTAGAATCTTCTCACCCAGCGCTGTCCGACCCACTGAGTTACTCCCGCACTTTGTCTAATTGTAGAGAAGGACGTTGGAACATTTCAAACACTAAAATGTTATGTTTTATTTTTCAGCATCAAACCTTCCTGGATTTGGTCTTTATGGATGTCATAGAAAGATAAGGTATCTATTTCTAACCCTCTTCAGTTTAATGAGCTAAATGTGTTAAATTATTGCTGGCTTTTCCTAATTTGTTTCTTCAACATCGAGGAGCGCGCAGTCTCTAGTGGAGACCGATGTCTGGAAGCTCCAAAGAATGCAAACTGTTCGACTAGACCCCGAGTGAGCTGGGATTCTACCCCACGATGCAGGACCCCCGACACGGACGGCCCAAGCGCCGGCTATGGGAGTCGAGATCGTCTGGTCAACGCAAGGCTCGAGACCCCAGACCGCGGGAAGCCAGAGAATGGAAGAGTTTGAACTTTGTATTATTGCTTTTTAGTGGTTTGAGTGTATGGTAAATGAAATTCCTCGTGTTGCGAAGCATACTTTATTTGCAACACGAGCCACTCCATGCTTGAATCGTGAGTAAATACAGTGCTGGAGGAACTCGGTGGGTTTGACAACCTCTGCAGAAATGGACAGATGATTAATTGGGTCGGGAGCTCTGTTTGAAATGCGGGGAGAGCTGGAAATGAGGTGGGGGTTGGGCACTGCCTAACAGGTGATGGGTGGTACAGGCGAGTGGGTGATGGGCAAATGGATGGAGTAAGTGCCAAAGGCTGAAGGTGAAAGTGATCAAACGTGTTGGATAAGGACAAGAACTGTGAAATGTAAAACCAGGGTGATGTGGGGTTGGAAGGTAAACGGGAAATATGGACCAGGAGTTGAGAGATGAGCATACTTCCCTTCATTAGCTAAGTAATAACTAAATAATAACTGAATAATAACAATAACTAAATAGTAATAACCAAGTAATAACTAAATACAACTAAATAGTATGTACCCAAAAATACCCAAGTAATAACAACTAACTAGTCCTTTCTTGTACGCTCATCTCTCAAACAGTCCCATATTCCCTCTTTCCCTTCCACCCTTATCTCTCCTAGTTGCATATTTTAGTTCTCTCCTTATTTGGCAATTTGTCCCTTTCACCTTGATCCTTTGGCACTCACTGCATCCACATGCTAATCACGCCTCGCATGTACCACCTATTTACTTGCTGACTTTGTCCTGTGTGCCTCTGCCTCTTTTCACTCTTTCATCAGTCTGAGGAAGGTTGCTGACCTGAGATCTCATCTGCCCATTCCACTTGCAGGTATTTTTAACCATCTGGACACCACTGAATGTTTGTTTATATCATTAGGTTTAAATGTCCACGTGAAGAGCATCGGGCAACAAGGTTGGGAGAACACTTGTGAAAGAAAATGGGTATTTGATGTAACTGGGGTGTTGCTGTGCTTGTAAATTGTGTCAGTGCTGGAGCAACTTGATGGGTGCAGCAACATCGCCGGAGAACATGGATTGGTAATTCTGGGTTGGGACTCTTCAGACCTTAAACTCTTAAGGTAGTCTAAATATATTCGACTACCTTAATATTAGTCCAACCTGTAGGAGTCCTGACTGCAGATACACAATGGTCCTGGTTGGAGATGCATCTCTAGGCATTGTCAACAAGTGTTTTTACCTTGAGGATTAGAATTTTCTCACCCAGCGCTGTCCAACCTACTGAGTTACTCCCGCACTTTGTCTAATTGTAGAGAAGGACGTTGGAACATTTCAAACACTAAAATGTTATGTTTTATTTTTCAGCATCAAACCTTCCTGGATTTGGTCTTTATGGATGTCATAGAAAGATAAGGTATCTATTTCTAACCCTCTTCAGTTTAATGAGCTAAATGTGTTAAATTATTGCTGGCTTTTCCTAATTTGTTTCTTCAACATCGAGGAGCGCGCAGTCTCTAGTGGAGACCGATGTCTGGAAGCTCCAAAGAACGCAAAAGGTTCGACTAGACCCCGCGTGAGATGGGATTCATCCCCCGATGCAGGACCCTCGACCGCCGGCTACGGGAGTTGAGTCAATGGGAGGCCAAAAAGGGAAGAGTTTGAAGTTTGTGTTCTGTTGCTTTTTATTGGTGTGAGTGTATGGTAAATGAAATTCCTCATGTTGCAAAGCATACTTTTTTTGCCACACGAGCCGCCCCATGCTTGAATCGTGAGTAAATACACAGTGCTGGAGGAACTTGGTGGGTTTGACAACCTCTGAAGAAATGGACAGATGACTAATCAGGTTGGGAGCTTTCGGTTTGTAATACGGGGGAGAACTGGAAATGAGGTGGGGGTTGGGCACAGCCTGACAGGTGATGGGTGCTTTACAGGTGAGTGGGTGATGGGCAAATGGATGGAGTAAGTGCCATAAGGCTGAAGGTGGAAGTGATGAAACATGTTGGATAAGGACAAGAACTGAAATGTAGAACCAGGGTCAGGTAGGGTTGGAAGGTAAAAGGGAAATATTAGACAAGGAGTTGAGAGATGAGTGAACTTTCCTTCATTAACGAAGTAAAAACTAAATAATTAAATAAAAACAACTAAATAATAACAACAATATTAATAAAAAATAAATAATAGGTTAGGGTTACCTAACCCAAATAACCATATAATATAACATATAACCATATAACAAATACAGCAGGGAAACGGGCCTTGTCGGCCCTTCCAGTCCGTGCCGACCATTTATTTTCCCCTTGTCCCATCTACCTGCACTCAGACCATACCCCTCCATTCCCTTCCCGTCCATATACCTATCCACTTTACTTTTAAATGTTAAAATCGATCCTGCCTCCACCACTTTTGCAGGAAGATCATTCCACACAGCCACCACTCTCTGAGTAAAGAAGTTCCCCTCATGTTACCCCTAAACTTCTGTTCCTTAATTCTCATGTCATGCCCTCTTGTTTGAATCTTCGTACCCTCAATGTGAAAAGCTTATCCACGTCAACTCTGTCTATCCCTTTCATCATTTTAAAGACCTCAATCAAGTCCCCCCCCTTAACCTTCTGCGCTCCCAAGAATAAAGACCTAACTTGTTCAACCTTCCACTGTAACTTATGCACGACTTAAAAATAATTTAATAATAACTAAATAATGATAACATAATAATTAAATAATAACAACTAAATATTAATAACTAAATAACAATTAAATAATAACAGCTAATAACTAGTCCTTTCTTGTACGCTCGTCTCAAAGTCCCATATTTCCCTCTTTCCATTCCACCCATATCGCCCCTAGATTCATATTTCAGTTCTCTCCTTATTTGGCATTTTGCCCCTTTCACCTTGAGCCTTTGGCACTCACTGCATCCATATGCTAATCACGCCTCACATGTACCATCTATGTACTGGGGTTACACAAAAAGCTGGAGAAACTCAGCGGGTGCAGCAACATCTAAGGAGCGAAGGAGATAGGCGACGTTTCGGGTCGAGGCCCTTCTTCAGTCTAACACTAACCCTAACCCTCCTTATCTCCATCGCTCCTTAGATGCTGCTGCACCCGCTGCTTTTGTGTAACCCTCGATTCTCCAGCATCTGCAGTTCCTTCTTTAACACCATCTATGTACTTGCTGGCTTTGTCCTGCGTGCCTCTGCCTCTTTTCACTCTCTTTCATCAGTCTGAGGAAGGTTCCTGACCTGAGGTGTCATCTGTCCATTCCACTTGCAGTCATGCAGATTGTGCCTGAACTGCTGTATGTCTCCAGCACTTTGTCTTTGGACAGAGCCACGTTCCCTGGTTGTAGTTGGCTCCAGTTACAGGGAAAGTAGAGTTTAATATTTTTGACTGAAGCTCAGGGGGGATTGGGTTTTTACAGGTATTTTTAACCATCTGGACACCACTGAATGTTTGTTTATATCTAGCGTTTAAATGTCCACGTGAAGAGTAAGGCATTGGGTAACAAGGTTGGGAGAACACTTGTGAAAGATAATGGGTATTTGATGTAACTGGGGTGTTGCTGTGCTTGTAAATTGTGTCAGTGTTGGAGCAACTCAATGGGTGCAGCAACATCACTGGAGAACATGAATTGGTAATTCTGGGTTGGGACTCTTCAGACCTTAAACTCTTAAGGTAGTCTAAATATATTCGACTACCTTAATATTAGTCCAACCTGTAGGAGTCCTGACTGCAGAGACACAACGGTCCTCGTTGGAGATGCATCTCCAGGCATTGTCCACATGTCCCAAGTGTTTTTACCTTGAGGACTAGAATCTTCTCATCCAGGGCTATCTGACCCACTGAGTTGCTCCCGCACTTTCTCTAATTGTAGAAAAGGACGTTGGAACGTTTCAAACATTAAAATGTTATGTTAATTTGATTTTGCAGCATCAAGTCTTCCTGGATTTGGTCTTTATGGATGTCATAGGAAGGCAAGGTATATATTTCTAACCATCTTCAGTTTAATGGGATAAATGTGTTGTTATTGATTGATTTTCCAAATTTGTTTCTTCAACATGGAGGAGCTCTCAGTCTCTGGTAGAGACCGATGTCGAAGCTCCAAAGAACGCAAAAGGTTCGGCTAGACCCCGAGTGAGCTGGGATTCAACCCCCGATGCAGGACCCACGACACGGACGGCCCAACCGCTGACTACGGCAGTCGAGATCGTCCCGTCAACGGGAGGCCAAAGAAGGGAAGAGTTTGAACTTTGTTCTGTTGCTTTTTATTGGTATGAGTGTATGGTAAATGAAATTCCTCGTGTTACAAAGCATACTTTTTTGCAACACGAGCCACCACATGATTGAATCGTGCTGGAGGAACTTGATGGGTTTGACAACCTCTGAAGAAATGGACAGATGACTAATCGGGGGTTACTCAAAAGGCTGGAGAAACTCAGCGGGTGCAGCAGCATCTAAGGAGCGAAGGAGATAGGCGACGTTTCGGGTCGAGACCCTTCTTCAGACTGGGAGGGTCTCGCATTGGCTCTCCCGAATCTTCGGGCCTCACTTACCCAGACCTGCAACGGACCCCAACTACACTACATCCTCCGGAAGATCCACCGCTAAAAAACAGCAGGACCTCGCATTGGCTCTCCCGAATCTTCGGGCCTCACTTACCCAGACCTGCAACGGACCCCAACTACACTACATCCTCCGGAAGATCCACCGCTAAAAAAGCAGGACCTCGCATTGGCTCTCCCGAATCTTCAGGCCTCACTTACCCAGACCTGCAACGGACCCCAACTACACTACATCCTCCGCAAGATCCACCGCTAAAAAACATCCTCGGATGACTAATCGGGTTGGGAGCTCTCAGTCTGAAATACGGGGGAGAGCTGGAAATGAGGTGGGGGTTGGGCACTGCCTGACAGGTGATGGGTGGATTTCAGGTGAGTGGGTGATGGGCAAATGGATGGAGTAAGTGCCAAAGGGTGAAGGTGAAAGTGATCAAATGTGTTGGATAAGGACAAGAACTGAAATGTAAAACCAGTGTGAGGTGGGGCTGGAAGGTAAAAGGGAAATATGGGACAAGGAGTTGAGAGATGAGCATACTTCCCTTCATTAACTAAGTAATAACTAAATAGTAATAACTAAATAGTAATAACTAAATAGTATCCACTGAATGGTACCACTAAATGGTACCACTAAATGGTACCACTAAATAGGTCCTTTCTTGTACGCTCGTCTCTGAAACAGTCCCATATTCCCTCTTTCCCTTCCACCCATCTCTCCTAGTTTCATATTTCTGTTCTCCCCTTATTTGGCATTTTGTCCCTTTCACCTTGAGCCTTTGGCACTCACTCCATCCATATGCTAATCACGCCTAGCATGTAACATCTATTTACTTGCTGGCTTTGCCCTACGTGCCTCTGCCTCTTTTCACTCTTTCATCAGTCTGAGGAAGGTTCCTGACCTGAGATGTCATCTGTCCATTGCACTTGCCGTCAGGCAGATTGTGCCTGAACTGCTGAATGCCTCCAGCACTTTGTCTTTGGATAGAGCCATGTTCCCTTCTTGTAGTTGGCTCCTGTTACAGGGAAAGTGGAGTTTAATGTTTTTGACTGAAGCTCTGGGGGTTGGGTTTTTCAGGTATTTTTAACCATCTGGCCACCACTGAATGTTTGTTTATATCTAACGTTTAAATGTCCATGTGGAGAGTAAGGCTTCGGGCAACAAGGTTGGGAGAACACTTGTGAAATATAATGGGTATTTGATGTAACTGGGGTGTTGCTGTGCTTGTAAATTGTGTCAGTGCTGGAGCAACTCGATGGGTGCAGCAACATCACTGGAGAACATGGATTGGTAATTCTGGGTTGGGACTCTTCCGACCTTAAACTCTTAAGGTAGTCTAAATATATTCGACTACATTAATATTGGTCCAACCTGTAGGAGTCCTGACTGCAGAGACACAATGGTCCTGGTTGGAGATGCATCTCCAGGCATTGTCCACGTGTCCAAGTGTTTTTACCTTGAGAACTAGAATCTTCTCGCCCAGGATTGTCTGACCCACTGAGTTGCTCCCGCACTTTGTCTAATTGTTGAGAAGGACGTTGGAACATTTCAAACATTAAAATGTTATGTTAATTTGATTTTTCAGCATCAAGTCTCCCTGGATTTGGTCTTTATGGATGTCATAGGAAGATAAGGTACGTATTTCTAACCCTCTTCAGTTTAATGGGATAAATGTGTTAAATTATTGATGGCTTTTCCAATTTTTTTTCAACATCGCGGAGCTCACAGTCTCTGGTAGAGACCGATGTCGGGAAGCTCCAAAGAACGCAAAAGGTTCTGCTAGACCCCGAGTGTGCTGGGATTGACATCCCCGATGCAGGACCGCGGACACGGACGGCCCGACCGCCGGCTACGGAAGTCGATATCGTCCCGTCAACGGGAGGTCAAAGAAGGGAAGAGTTTGAACTTTGTGTTCCGTTGCTTTTTATTGGTATGAGTGTATGGTAAATGAAATTCCTCGTGTTGCAAAGCATACTTTTTTGCAACACGAGCCACCCCATGCTTGAATCGTGAGTAAATACACAGTGCTGGAGGAACTTGGTGGGTTTGACAACCTCTGAAGAAATGGACAGATGACTAATCGGGTCGGGAGCTCTCAGTCTGAAATACGGGGGAGAGCTGGAAATGAGGTGGGGGTTGGGCACTGTCTGACACGTGATGGATGGATTACAGGTGAGTGGGTGATGGGCAAATGGATGGAGTAAGTGCCAAAGGCTGAAGTTGAAAGTGATCAAACATGTTGGATCAGGACAGGGTCTGTGAAATGTGAAACCAGTGTGAGGTGGGGTTGGAAGGTAAAAGGGAAATATGGGACAAGGAGTTGAGAGATGAGCATACTTCCCTTAATTAACTAAGTAATAACTAAATAGGAATAACTAAATAGGAATAACTAAATAGTACCACTAAATAGGACCTTTCTTGTACGCTCGTCTCTCAAACAGTCCCATATTCCCTCTTTCCCTTCCACCCATTTTTCTCCTAGTTTCATATTTCTGTTCTGTCCTTATTTGGCATTTTGTCCCTTTCACCTTGAGCCTTTGGCACCCACTCCATCCATATGCTAATCACACCTCACAAGTACCACCTATTTACTTGCTGGCTTTGTCCTACGTGCCTCTGCCTCTTTTCCCTCTTTCATCAGTCTGAGGAAGGTTGCTGACCTGAGGTGTCATCTGTCCATTCCACTTGCAGTCAGGCAGATTGTGCCTGAACTGCTGAATGCCTCCAGCACTTTGTCTTTGGACAGAGCCTGATTGTAGTTGGCTCCCTGTTACAGGGAAAGTGGAGTTTAATATTTTTGACTGAAGCTCTGGGGGGTTGGGTTTTTCCAGGTATTTTTAACCATCTGGACACCACGGAATGTTTGTTTATATCTAACGTTTAAATGTCCATGTGGAGAGTAAGGCATCAGGCAACAAGGTTTTGAGAACAATTGTGAAATATAATGTGTATTTGATGTAACTGGGATGTTGCTGTGCTTGTAAATTGTATCAGTGCAGGAGCAACTCGATGGGTGCAGCAACATCGCTGGAGAACATGGATTGGTAATTCTAGGTTGGGAATCTTCAGACCTTAAACTCTTAAGGTAGTCTAAATATATTCGACTACAATAATATTGGTCCAACCTGTAGGAGTCCTGACTGCAGAGACACAATGGTCCTGGTTGGAGATGCATCCCCAGGCATTGTCCACGTGTCCAAGTGTTTTTACCTTGGACACGCTATAGCTTGGCGGCCCTCTACGCCCGCACTACTAGACTCCGGAACAGCTTCACTCCCGGAGCTATAGCGGCTCTGAACCGGCCCTGCTGAGTACCCCTCCCCCCCCCCCCCCCCCATGGACTGTCTCCCCGACCTCTCACTTTAGTCTGTGTTGATGTTACTGGTCAAATGTTCGTTTTTACAAACCTTGTTCTCGAGGGTTGCTAACCGAAATCTCGAAGTTGCAAACCAAATCTCGTTGCACTTGTGTGTAATGGCAATAAAAGATGTTATTATTATTATTATTATTTTTACCTTGAGAACTCGAATCTTCTCACCCAGGATTGTCCGACCCACTGAGTTACTCGTGCACTTTGTCTAATTGTAGAGAAGGACGTTGGAACATTTCAAACATTAAAATGTTATGTTAATTTGTTTTTTCAGCATCGAGTCTTCCTGGATTTGGTCTTTGTGGATGTCATGGGAAGATAAGGTATGTATTTCTAACCCTCTTCAGTTTAAATTGTATAAATGTGTTAAATTATTGATGGCTTTTCCAAATTTGTGTCTTCAACATCGAGGAGCTTGTGGTCTCTGGTCGACCGATGTCGGGAAGCTCCAAAGAAAGTTCAACTAGACAGAGTGAGCTGGGATTTAACCCCCCGATGCAGGACCCCCGACACGGATGGCCCGACAGCCGGCTACGGAAGTCCAGATTATCCCGTCAACGGAAGGCTCGACGCCCCAGACTGTATGCCAAAGAAGGGAAGAGTTTGAACTTTGATATGTTGCTTTTTATTGGTATGAGTTTATGGTAAATGAAATTCCTCGTGTTGCAAAACATACTTTTTTTGCAACACGAGCCATCCCATGCTTGAATGGTGAGTGAATACACAGTGCTGGAGGAACTTGGTGGGTTTGACAACCTCTGAAGAAATGGACAGATGACTAATCGGGTCAGGAGCTCTCAGTCTGAAATACGGGGGAGTTCTGGAAATGAGGTGGGGGTTGGGCACTGCCTGACAGGTGATGGATGGATTACAGGCGAGTGGGTGATGGACAAATGGATGGAGTAAGTGCCAAAGGCTGAAGGTGAAAGTGATCAAATGTGTTGGATAAGGACAAGAACTGTGAAATGTAAAACCAGGGTGAGGTGGGGCTGGAAGGTAAAAGGGAAATATAGGACAAGGAGTTGAGAGATGAGCATACTTCCCTTCATTAACTAAGTAATAACTAAATAGTAATAACTAAATAGTAATAACTAAATAGTACCAATAAATAGTACCACTAAATAGGTTCTTTCTTGTACGCTCGTCTCTCAAACAGTGCCATATTCCCTCTTTCCCTTCCACCCATATTTCTCATAGTTTCATATTTCTGTTCTCTCCTTATTTGGCATTTTGTCCCTTTCACCTTAAGCCTTTGGCACCCACTCCATCCATATGCTAATCACACCTCACAAGTACCATCTATTTCCTTGCTGGCTTTGGCCTGCGTGCCTCTGCCTCTTTTCCCTCTTTCATCAGTCTGAGGAAGGTTGCTGACCTGAGGTGTCATCTGTCCATTCCACTTGCAGTCAGGCAGATTGTGCCTGAACTGCTGAATGCCTCCAGCACTTTGTCTTTGGACAGAGCCTGATTGTAGTTGGCTCCCTGTTACAGGGAAAGTGGAGTTTAATATTTGTGACTGAAGCTCTGGGGGGTTGGGTTTTTCCAGGTATTTTTAACCATCTGGACACCACGGAATGTTTGTTTATATCTAACGTTTAAATGTCCATGTGGAGAGTAAGGCATCGGGCAACAAGGTTGGGAGAACACTTGTGAAATATAATGTGTATTTGATGTAACTGGGATGTTGCTGTGCTTGTAAATTGTATCAGTGCAGGAGCAACTCGATGGGTGCAGCAACATCGCTGGAGAACATGGATTGGTAATTCTAGGTTGGGAATCTTCAGACCTTAAACTCTTAAGGTAGTCTAACTATATTCGACTACAATAATATTGGTCCAACCTGTAGGAGTCCTGACTGCAGAGACACAATGGTCCTGGTTGGAGATGCATCCCCAGGCATTGACCAAGTGTTTTTACCTTGAGGACTAGAATCTTCTCGCCCAGGATTGTCCGACCCACTGAGTTACTCGTGCACTTTGTCTAATTGTAGAGAAGGACGTTGGAACATTTCAAACATTAAAATGTTATGCTAATTTGATTTTTCAGCATCGAGTCTTCCTGGATTTGGTCTTTGTTGATGTCATGGGAAGATAAGGTATGTATTTCTAACCCTCTTCAGTTTAAATTGTATAAATGTGTTAAATTATTGATGGCTTTTCCAAATTTGTGTCTTCAACATCGAGGAGCTCGTGGTCTCTGGTAAACCGATGTCGGGAAGCTCCAAAGAAAGTTCAACTAGACAGAGTGAGCTGGTATTTAACCCCCCGATGCAGGACCCCCGACACGGATGGCCCGACAGCCGGCTACGGAAGTCCAGATTATCCCGTCAACGGAAGGCTCGACGCCCCAGACTGTATGCCAAAGAAGGGAAGAGTTTGAACTTTGATATGTTGCTTTTTATTGGTATGAGTTTATGGTAAATGAAATTCCTCGTGTTGCAAAACATACTTTTTTTGCAACACGAGCCATCCCATGCTTGAATGATGAGTGAATACACAGTGCTGGAGGAACTTGGTGGGTTTGACAACCTCTGAAGAAATGGACAGATGACTAATCGGGTCAGGAGCTCTCAGTCTGAAATACGGGGGAGATCTGGAAATGAGGTGGGGGTTGGGCACTGCCTGACAGGTGATGGATGGATTACAGGCGAGTGGGTGATGGACAAATGGATGGAGTAAGTGCCAAAGGCTGAAGGTGAAAGTGATCAAATGTGTTGGATAAGGACAAGAACTGAAATGTAAAACCAGTGTGAGGTGGGGCTGGAAGGTAAAAGGGAAATATGGGACAAGGAGTTGAGAGATGAGCATACTTCCCTTCATTAACTAAGTAATAACTAAATAGTAATCACTAAATAGTAATAACTAAATAGTAACCACTAAATAGTAACCACTAAATAGTAACCACTGAATGGTACCACTAAATGGTACCACTAAATGGTACCACTAAATAGGTCCTTTCTTGTACGCTCGTCTCTGAAACAGTCCCATATTCCCTCTTTCCCTTCCACCCATCTCTCCTAGTTTCATATTTCTGTTCTCTCCTTATTTGGCATTTTGTCCCTTTCACCTTGAGCCTTTGGCACTCACTCCATCCATATGCTAATCACGCCTCGCATGTAACATCTATTTACTTGCTGGCTTTGCCCTACGTGCCTCTGCCTCTTTTCACTCTTTCATCAGTCTGAGGAAGGTTCCTGACCTGAGATGTCATCTGTCCATTGCACTTGCCGTCAGGCAGATTGTGCCTGAACTGCTGAATGCCTCCAGCACTTTGTCTTTGGACAGAGCCATGTTCCCTTCTTGTAGTTGGCTCCTGTTACAGGGAAAGTGGAGTTTAATGTTTTTGACTGAAGCTCTGGGGGTTGGGTTTTTCAGGTATTTTTAACCATCTGGCCACCACTGAATGTTTGTTTATATCTAACGTTTAAATGTCCATGTGGAGAGTAAGGCTTCGGGCAACAAGGTTGGGAGAACACTTGTGAAATATAATGGGTATTTGATGTAACTGGGGTGTTGCTGTGCTTGTAAATTGTGTCAGTGCTGGAGCAACTCGATGGGTGCAGCAACATCACTGGAGAACATGGATTGGTAATTCTGGGTTGGGACTCTTCCGACCTTAAACTCTTAAGGTAGTCTAAATATATTCGACTACATTAATATTGGTCCAACCTGTAGGAGTCCTGACTGCAGAGACACAATGGTCCTGGTTGGAGATGCATCTCCAGGCATTGTCCACGTGTCCAAGTGTTTTTACCTTGAGAACTAGAATCTTCTCGCCCAGGATTGTCTGACCCACTGAGTTGCTCCCGCACTTTGTCTAATTGTTGAGAAGGACGTTGGAACATTTCAAACATTAAAATGTTATGTTAATTTGATTTTTCAGCATCAAGTCTCCCTGGATTTGGTCTTTATGGATGTCATAGGAAGATAAGGTACGTATTTCTAACCCTCTTCAGTTTAATGGGATAAATGTGTTAAATTATTGATGGCTTTTCCAATTTTTTTTCAACATCGCGGAGCTCGCAGTCTCTGGTAGAGACCGATGTCGGGAAGCTCCAAAGAACGCAAAAGGTTCGACTAGACCCCGAGTGAGCTGGGATTCACCTCCCCGACGCGGACACGGACGGCCCGACCGCCGGCTACGGAAGTCGATATCGTCCCGTCAACGGGAGGTCAAAGAAGGGAAGAGTTTGAACTTTGTGTTCTGTTGCTTTTTATTGGTATGAGTGTATGGTAAATGAAATTCCTCGTGTTGCAAAACATACTTTTTTGCAACACGAACCATCCCATGCTTGAATCGTGAGTAAATACACAGTGCTGGAGGAAGTTGATGGGTTTGACAACCTCTGAAGAAATGGACAGATGACTAATCGGGTCGGGAGCTCTCAGTCTGAAATACGGGGGAGAGCTGGAAATGAGGTGGGGGTTGGGCACTGTCTGACAGGTGATGGGTGGTTTCAGGTAAGTGGGTGATTGGCAAATGGATGGAGTAAGTGCCAAAGGCTGAAGGTGAAAGTGATCAAACATGTTGGATAAGGACAGGATCTGTGAAATGTAAAACCAGTGAGGTGTGGCTGGAAGGTAAAAGGGAAATATGGGACAAGGAGTTGAGAGATGAGCATACTTCCCTTCATTAACTAAGTAATGACTAAATAGGAATGACTAAATAGGACTAACTAAATAGGACTAACTAAATACAACTAAATAGGACTAACTAAATACAACTAAATAGGACTAACTAAATACAACTAAATAGGACTAACTAAATACAACTAAATAGGACTAACTAAATACAACTAAATAGGACTAACTAAATACAACTAAATAGGACTAACTAAATACAACTAAATAGGACTAACTAAATACAACTAAATAGGACTAACTCAATACAACTAAATAGAACTAACTCAATACAACTAAATAGAACTAACTAAATAGTAATAACTAACTAGTCCTTTCCTGTACGCTCATCTCTCAAACGGTCCCATATTCCCTCTTACCCTTCCACCCATATCTCTCCTAGTTTCATATTTCAGTTCTGTCCTTATTTGGCCTTTTGTCCCTTTCACCTTGAGCCTTTGGCACTCACTCCATCCATATGCTAATCACGCCTCACATGTACCATCTATTTCCTTGCTGGCTTGTCCTGCGTGCCTCTGCCTCTTTTCACTCTTTCATCAGTCTGAGGAAGGTTCTTGACCTGAGATGTCATCTGTCCATTCGGCTTGCAGTCAGGCAGATTGTGCCTGAACTGCTGAATGCCTCCAGCACTTTGTCTTTGGACAGAGCCTGATTGTAGTTGGCTCCCTGTTACAGGGAAAGTGGAGTTTAATATTTTTGACTGAAGCTCTGGGGGGTTGGGTTTTTCCAGGTATTTTTAACCATCTGGACACCACGGAATGTTTGTTTATATCTAACGTTTAAATGTCCATGTGGAGAGTAAGGCATCGGGCAACAAGGTTGGGAGAACACTTGTGAAATATAATGTGTATTTCATGTAACTGGGATGTTGCTGTGCTTGTAAATTGTATCAGTGCAGGAGCAACTCGATGGGTGCAGCAACATCGCTGGAGAACATGGATTGGTAATTCTAGGTTGGGAATCTTCAGACCTTAAACTCTTAAGGTAGTCTAACTATATTCGACTACAATAATATTGGTCCAACCTGTAGGAGTCCTGACTGCAGAGACACAATGGTCCTGGTTGGAGATGCATCCCCAGGCATTGACCAAGTGTTTTTACCTTGAGGACTAGAATCTTCTCGCCCAGGATTGTCCGACCCACTGAGTTACTCGTGCACTTTGTCTAATTGTAGAGAAGGACGTTGGAACATTTCAAACATTAAAATGTTATGTTAATTTGATTTTTCAGCATCAAGTCTCCCTGGATTTGGTCTTTATGGATGTCATAGGAAGATAAGGTACGTATTTCTAACCCTCTTCAGTTTAATGGGATAAATGTGTTAAATTATTGATGGCTTTTCCAATTTTTTTTCAACATCGCGGAGCTCGCAGTCTCTGGTAGAGACCGATGTCGGGAAGCTCCAAAGAACGCAAAAGGTTCGACTAGACCCCGAGTGAGCTGGGATTCACCTCCCCGACGCGGACACGGACGGCCCGACCGCCGGCTACGGAAGTCGATATCGTCCCGTCAACGGGAGGTCAAAGAAGGGAAGAGTTTGAACTTTGTGTTCTGTTGCTTTTTATTGGTATGAGTGTATGGTAAATGAAATTCCTCGTGTTGCAAAACATACTTTTTTGCAACACGAACCATCCCATGCTTGAATCGTGAGTAAATACACAGTGCTGGAGGAAGTTGATGGGTTTGACAACCTCTGAAGAAATGGACAGATGACTAATCGGGTCGGGAGCTCTCAGTCTGAAATACGGGGGAGAGCTGGAAATGAGGTGGGGGTTGGGCACTGTCTGACAGGTGATGGGTGGTTTCAGGTAAGTGGGTGATTGGCAAATGGATGGAGTAAGTGCCAAAGGCTGAAGGTGAAAGTGATCAAACATGTTGGATAAGGACAGGATCTGTGAAATGTAAAACCAGTGAGGTGTGGCTGGAAGGTAAAAGGGAAATATGGGACAAGGAGTTGAGAGATGAGCATACTTCCCTTCATTAACTAAGTAATGACTAAATAGGAATGACTAAATAGGACTAACTAAATAGGACTAACTAAATACAACTAAATAGGACTAACTAAATACAACTAAATAGGACTAACTAAATACAACTAAATAGGACTAACTAAATACAACTAAATAGGACTAACTAAATACAACTAAATAGGACTAACTAAATACAACTAAATAGGACTAACTAAATACAACTAAATAGGACTAACTCAATACAACTAAATAGAACTAACTCAATACAACTAAATAGAACTAACTAAATAGTAATAACTAACTAGTCCTTTCCTGTACGCTCATCTCTCAAACGGTCCCATATTCCCTCTTACCCTTCCACCCATATCTCTCCTAGTTTCATATTTCAGTTCTGTCCTTATTTGGCCTTTTGTCCCTTTCACCTTGAGCCTTTGGCACTCACTCCATCCATATGCTAATCACGCCTCACATGTACCATCTATTTCCTTGCTGGCTTGTCCTGCGTGCCTCTGCCTCTTTTCACTCTTTCATCAGTCTGAGGAAGGTTCTTGACCTGAGATGTCATCTGTCCATTCGGCTTGCAGTCAGGCAGATTGTGCCTGAACTGCTGAATGCCTCCAGCACTTTGTCTTTGGACAGAGCCATGTTTTCTGATTGTAGTTGGCACCTGTTACAGGGAAAGTGGAGTTTAATATTTGTGACTGAAGCTCTGGGGGGTTGGGTTTTTCCAGGTATTTTTAATCATCTGGACACCACTGAATGTTTGTTTATATCTAACGTTTTAATGTTCACGTGAAGAGTAAGGCATCTGGCAACAAGGTTGGGAGAACACTTGTGAAATATAATGGGTATTTGATGTAACTGGGGTGTTGCTGTGCTTGTAAATTGTGTCAGTGCTGGAGCAACTCGATGGGTGCAGCAACATCGCTGGAGAACATGGATTGGTAATTCTGGGTTGGGACTCTTCAGACCTTAAACTCTTAAGGTAGTCTAAATATATTCGACTACATTAATATTGGTCCAACCTGTAGGAGTCCTGACTGCAGAGACACAATGGTCCTGGTTGGAGATGCATCTCCAGGCATTGTCCACGTGTCCAAGTGTTTTTACCTTGAGAACTAGAATCTTCTCGCCCAGGATTGTCTGACCCACTGAGTTGCTCCCGCACTTTGTCTAATTGTTGAGAAGGACGTTGGAACATTTCAAACATTAAAATGTTATGTTAATTTGATTTTTCAGCATCAAGTCTCCCTGGATTTGGTCTTTATGGATGTCATAGGAAGATAAGGTACGTATTTCTAACCCTCTTCAGTTTAATGGGATAAATGTGTTAAATTATTGATGGCTTTTCCAATTTTTTTTCAACATCGCGGAGCTCGCAGTCTCTGGTAGAGACCGATGTCGGGAAGCTCCAAAGAACGCAAAAGGTTCGACTAGACCCCGAGTGAGCTGGGATTCACCTCCCCGACGCGGACACGGACGGCCCGACCGCCGGCTACGGAAGTCGATATCGTCCCGTCAACGGGAGGTCAAAGAAGGGAAGAGTTTGAACTTTGTGTTCTGTTGCTTTTTATTGGTATGAGTGTATGGTAAATGAAATTCCTCGTGTTGCAAAACATACTTTTTTGCAACACGAACCATCCCATGCTTGAATCGTGAGTAAATACACAGTGCTGGAGGAAGTTGATGGGTTTGACAACCTCTGAAGAAATGGACAGATGACTAATCGGGTCGGGAGCTCTCAGTCTGAAATACGGGGGAGAGCTGGAAATGAGGTGGGGGTTGGGCACTGTCTGACAGGTGATGGGTGGTTTCAGGTAAGTGGGTGATTGGCAAATGGATGGAGTAAGTGCCAAAGGCTGAAGGTGAAAGTGATCAAACATGTTGGATAAGGACAGGATCTGTGAAATGTAAAACCAGTGAGGTGTGGCTGGAAGGTAAAAGGGAAATATGGGACAAGGAGTTGAGAGATGAGCATACTTCCCTTCATTAACTAAGTAATGACTAAATAGGAATGACTAAATAGGACTAACTAAATAGGACTAACTAAATACAACTAAATAGGACTAACTAAATACAACTAAATAGGACTAACTAAATACAACTAAATAGGACTAACTAAATACAACTAAATAGGACTAACTAAATACAACTAAATAGGACTAACTAAATACAACTAAATAGGACTAACTAAATACAACTAAATAGGACTAACTCAATACAACTAAATAGAACTAACTCAATACAACTAAATAGAACTAACTAAATAGTAATAACTAACTAGTCCTTTCCTGTACGCTCATCTCTCAAACGGTCCCATATTCCCTCTTACCCTTCCACCCATATCTCTCCTAGTTTCATATTTCAGTTCTGTCCTTATTTGGCCTTTTGTCCCTTTCACCTGTAGCCTTTGGCACTCACTCCATCCATATGCTAATCACGCCTCACATGTACCATCTATTTCCTTGCTGGCTTGTCCTGCGTGCCTCTGCCTCTTTTCACTCTTTCATCAGTCTGAGGAAGGTTCTTGACCTGAGATGTCATCTGTCCATTCGGCTTGCAGTCAGGCAGATTGTGCCTGAACTGCTGAATGCCTCCAGCACTTTGTCTTTGGACAGAGCCATGTTTTCTGATTGTAGTTGGCACCTGTTACAGGGAAAGTGGAGTTTAATATTTGTGACTGAAGCTCTGGGGGGTTGGGTTTTTCCAGGTATTTTTAATCATCTGGACACCACTGAATGTTTGTTTATATCTAACGTTTTAATGTTCACGTGAAGAGTAAGGCATCTGGCAACAAGGTTGGGAGAACACTTGTGAAATATAATGGGTATTTGATGTAACTGGGGTGTTGCTGTGCTTGTAAATTGTGTCAGTGCTGGAGCAACTCGATGGGTGCAGCAACATCGCTGGAGAACATGGATTGGTAATTCTGGGTTGGGACTCTTCAGACCTTAAACTCTTAAGGTAGTCTAAATATATTCGACTACATTAATATTGGTCCAACCTGTAGGAGTCCTGACTGCAGAGACACAATGGTCCTGGTTGGAGATGCATCTCCAGGCATTGTCCACGTGTCCAAGTGTTTTTACCTTGAGAACTAGAATCTTCTCGCCCAGGATTGTCTGACCCACTGAGTTGCTCCCGCACTTTGTCTAATTGTTGAGAAGGACGTTGGAACATTTCAAACATTAAAATGTTATGTTAATTTGATTTTTCAGCATCAAGTCTCCCTGGATTTGGTCTTTATGGATGTCATAGGAAGATAAGGTACGTATTTCTAACCCTCTTCAGTTTAATGGGATAAATGTGTTAAATTATTGATGGCTTTTCCAATTTTTTTTCAACATCGCGGAGCTCGCAGTCTCTGGTAGAGACCGATGTCGGGAAGCTCCAAAGAACGCAAAAGGTTCGACTAGACCCCGAGTGAGCTGGGATTCACCTCCCCGACGCGGACACGGACGGCCCGACCGCCGGCTACGGAAGTCGATATCGTCCCGTCAACGGGAGGTCAAAGAAGGGAAGAGTTTGAACTTTGTGTTCTGTTGCTTTTTATTGGTATGAGTGTATGGTAAATGAAATTCCTCGTGTTGCAAAACATACTTTTTTGCAACACGAACCATCCCATGCTTGAATCGTGAGTAAATACACAGTGCTGGAGGAAGTTGATGGGTTTGACAACCTCTGAAGAAATGGACAGATGACTAATCGGGTCGGGAGCTCTCAGTCTGAAATACGGGGGAGAGCTGGAAATGAGGTGGGGGTTGGGCACTGTCTGACAGGTGATGGGTGGTTTCAGGTAAGTGGGTGATTGGCAAATGGATGGAGTAAGTGCCAAAGGCTGAAGGTGAAAGTGATCAAACATGTTGGATAAGGACAGGATCTGTGAAATGTAAAACCAGTGAGGTGTGGCTGGAAGGTAAAAGGGAAATATGGGACAAGGAGTTGAGAGATGAGCATACTTCCCTTCATTAACTAAGTAATGACTAAATAGGAATGACTAAATAGGACTAACTAAATAGGACTAACTAAATACAACTAAATAGGACTAACTAAATACAACTAAATAGGACTAACTAAATACAACTAAATAGGACTAACTAAATACAACTAAATAGGACTAACTAAATACAACTAAATAGGACTAACTAAATACAACTAAATAGGACTAACTAAATACAACTAAATAGGACTAACTAAATACAACTAAATAGGACTAACTCAATACAACTAAATAGAACTAACTCAATACAACTAAATAGAACTAACTCAATACAACTAAATAGAACTAACTAAATAGTAATAACTAACTAGTCCTTTCCTGTACGCTCATCTCTCAAACGGTCCCATATTCCCTCTTACCCTTCCACCCATATCTCTCCTAGTTTCATATTTCAGTTCTGTCCTTATTTGGCCTTTTGTCCCTTTCACCTTGAGCCTTTGGCACTCACTCCATCCATATGCTAATCACGCCTCACATGTACCATCTATTTCCTTGCTGGCTTGTCCTGCGTGCCTCTGCCTCTTTTCACTCTTTCATCAGTCTGAGGAAGGTTCTTGACCTGAGATGTCATCTGTCCATTCGGCTTGCAGTCAGGCAGATTGTGCCTGAACTGCTGAATGCCTCCAGCACTTTGTCTTTGGACAGAGCCATGTTTTCTGATTGTAGTTGGCACCTGTTACAGGGAAAGTGGAGTTTAATATTTGTGACTGAAGCTCTGGGGGGTTGGGTTTTTCCAGGTATTTTTAATCATCTGGACACCACTGAATGTTTGTTTATATCTAACGTTTTAATGTTCACGTGAAGAGTAAGGCATCTGGCAACAAGGTTGGGAGAACACTTGTGAAATATAATGGGTATTTGATGTAACTGGGGTGTTGTTGTGCTTGTAAATTGTGTCAGTGCTGGAGCAACTCGATGGGTGCAGCAACATCGCTGGAGAACATGGATTGGTAATTCTGGGTTGGGACTCTTCAGACCTTAAACTCTTAAGGTAGTCTAAATATATTCGACTACATTAATATTGGTCCAACCTGTAGGATTCCTGACTGCAGAGACACAATGGTCCTGGTTGGAGATGCATCTCCAGGCATTGTCCACGTGTCCAAGTGTTTTTAACCTTGAGGACTAGAATCTTCTCACCCAGGATTGTCTGACCCACAGAGTTGCTCCCGCACTTTGTCTAATTGTTGAGAAGGACATTGGAACATTTCAAACATTAAAATGTTATTTTAATTTGATTTTTCAGCATCAAGTCTCCCTGGATTTGGTCTTTATGGATGTCATAGGAAGATAAGGTATGTATTTCTAACCCTCTTCAGTTTAATGGGATAAATGTGTTAAATTATTGATGGCTTTTCCAATTTTTTTTCAACATGGAGGAGCTCGCAGTCTCTGGTAGAGACCGATGTCGGGAAGCTCCAAAGAAGGCAAAAGGTTCGGCTAGACCCCGAGTGAGCTGGGATTCACATCCCCGATGCAGGACCGCGGACACGGACCCCCGACCGCCGGCTACGGAAGTCGATATCGTCCCGTCAACGGGAGGCTAAAGAAGGGAAGAGTTTGAACTTTGTGTTCTGTTGCTTTTTATTGGTATGAGTGTATGGTAAATGAAATTCCTTGTGTTGCAAAACATACTTTTTTTGCAACACGAGCCACCCCATGCTTGAATCGTGAGTGAATACACAGTGTTGGAGGAACTTGGTGGGTTTGACAACCTCTGAAGAAATGGACAGATGACTAATCGGGTCGGGAGCTCTCAGTCTGAAATACGGGGGAGAGCTGGAAATGAGGTGGGGGTTGGGCACTGTCTGACAGGTGATGGGTGGTTTCAGGTGAGTGGGTGATTGGCAAATGGATGGAGTAAGTGCCAAAGGCTGAAGGTGAAAGTGATCAAACATGTTGGATAAGGACAAGAACTGTGAAATGTAAAACCAGTATGAGGTGGAGCTGGAAGGTAAAAGGGAAATATGGGACAAGGAGTTGAGAGATGAGCATACTTCCCTTCATTAACTAAGTAATGACTAAATAGGAATGACTAAATAGGAATGACTAAATAGGAATGACTAAATAGGAATGACTAAATAGGAATGACTAAATAGGAATGACTAAATAGGAATGACTAAATAGGAATGACTAAATAGGAATGACTAAATAGGAATGACTAAATAGGAATGACTAAATAGGAATGACTAAATAGGAATGACTAAATAGGAATGACTAAATAGGAATGACTAAATAGAACTAACTAAATAGAACTAACTAAATACAACTAAATAGAACTAACTAAATAGTAATAACTAACTAGTCCTTTCCTGTACGCTCATCTCTCAAACGGTCCCATATTCCCTCTTTCCCTTCCACCCATATCTCTCCTAGTTTCATATTTCAGTTCTGTCCTTATTTGGCATTTTGTCCCTTTCACCTTGAGCCTTTGGCACTCACTCCATCCATGTGCTAATCACGCCTCACATGTACCATCTATTTCCTTGCTGGCTTTGTCCTGCATGCCTCTGCCTCTTTTCACTCTCTTTCATCAGTCTGAGGAAGGTTGCTGACCTGAGGTGTCATCTGTCCATTCCACTTGCGGTCAGGCAGATTGTGCCTGAACTGTTGAATGCCTCCAGCACTTTGTTTTTGGATAGAGCCATGTTCCCTGGTTGTAGTTGGCTCATGTTACAGGGAGAATTTAACATTGTGGCTAAGTGTCACTTTTGTTAATGCTGCCCTTCCAAGTACTGTAGTTTTTGCAGTTGGTTAAAATCTCTGATTTGGATACATCTGCATTGGTACAATTTCTCAATCTCAAAAGTCTGGGCTCTATGCTGGTAGAAATATCTGCTAGGGTTAGTCAGTCTCCTCCCTATCTGCTGATGTTGGCACGTGCTGGGGTAACCTTCTTCCTCATCACTGTAACTTTGGTTTGTTGCTGTAACTTAAGGGATGTTTGCATTTAAAGCAATGTGTGCATCGTGGGTGTGTTTTCACTAGATAATATAAACGCTCTGTATGCTCCTGTTGGTGTACAGGCATTGATGCCCATGGTATACAGCAGCAGATGGCAGTCACAGAACAGTGTTTGGTTCAGCTGGGGTGTTGCTGAGCCAGTTGGTTAAGTCAATGTATTATGGTAACTTGCTGGATCAGTGGGCCTTCATGCAGATATTTCTCTAGGCACTGTCCATGTGTCTGCGTGTTCAATTTACAGAATATATAATGTTGTCACCCGGTGCTCTGTTCATTACCCTGCTCCGTGCTTCTATTTATGGTCGAGGCAGCAAGAACCTGTGGTGCCCATTCAAAATGTGTCCAATCTCCTTCATTGCCTAATAGATGGGCGTTAAACTTGGTGATCCAAGTTTGTGGTTAAAGGTGTGAAACCGAGGAAGGGAGGGAGGATTTGTTGTATCGCCGAACTGTTGTATCGCCGAACTGTTGTATCGCCGAACTGTTGTATCGCCGAACTGTTGTATCGCCGAACTGTTGTATCGCCGAACTGTTGTATCGCCGAACTGTTGTATCGCCGAACTGTTGTATCGCCGAACTGTTGTATCGCCGAACTGTTGTATCGCCGAACTGTTGTATCGCCGAACTGTTGTATCGCCGAACTGTTGTATCGCCGAACTGTTGTATCGCCGAACTGTTGCTAGGGTTTAGAGTTGCTAGGGTTTAGAGTTGCTAGGGTTTAGAGTTGCTAGGGTTTAGAGTTGCTAGGGTTTAGAGTTGCTAGGGTTTAGAGTTGCTAGGGTTTAGAGTTGCTAGGGTTTAGAGTTGCTAGGGTTTAGAGTTGCTAGGGTTTAGAGTTGCTAGGGTTTAGAGTTGCTAGGGTTTAGAGTTGCTAGGGTTTAGAGTTGCTAGGGTTTAGAGTTGCTAGGGTTTAGAGTTGCTAGGGTTTAGAGTTGCTAGGGTTTAGAGTTGCTAGGGTTTAGAGTTGCTAGGGTTTAGAGTTGCTAGGGTTTAGAGTTGCTAGGGTTTAGAGTTGCTAGGGTTTAGAGTTGCTAGGGTTTAGAGTTGCTAGGGTTTAGAGTTGCTAGGGTTTAGAGTTGCTAGGGTTTAGAGTTGCTAGGGTTTAGAGTTGCTAGGGTTTAGAGTTGCTAGGGTTTAGAGTTGCTAGGGTTTAGAGTTGCTAGGGTTTAGAGTTGCTAGGGTTTAGAGTTGCTAGGGTTTAGAGTTGCTAGGGTTTAGAGTTGCTAGGGTTTAGAGTTGCTAGGGTTTAGAGTTGCTAGGGTTTAGAGTTGCTAGGGTTTAGAGTTGCTAGGGTTTAGAGTTGCTAGGGTTTAGAGTTGCTAGGGTTTAGAGTTGCTAGGGTTTAGAGTTGCTAGGGTTTAGAGTTGCTAGGGTTTAGAGTTGCTAGGGTTTAGAGTTGCTAGGGTTTAGAGTTGCTAGGGTTTAGAGTTGCTAGGGTTTAGAGTTGCTAGGGTTTAGAGTTGCTAGGGTTTAGAGTTGCTAGGGTTTAGAGTTGCTAGGGTTTAGAGTTGCTAGGGTTTAGAGTTGCTAGGGTTTAGAGTTGCTAGGGTTTAGAGTTGCTAGGGTTTAGAGTTGCTAGGGTTTAGAGTTGCTAGGGTTTAGAGTTGCTAGGGTTTAGAGTTGCTAGGGTTTAGAGTTGCTAGGGTTTAGAGTTGCTAGGGTTTAGAGTTGCTAGGGTTTAGAGTTGCTAGGGTTTAGAGTTGCTAGGGTTTAGAGTTGCTAGGGTTTAGAGTTGCTAGGGTTTAGAGTTGCTAGGGTTTAGAGTTGCTAGGGTTTAGAGTTGCTAGGGTTTAGAGTTGCTAGGGTTTAGAGTTGCTAGGGTTTAGAGTTGCTAGGGTTTAGAGTTGCTAGGGTTTAGAGTTGCTAGGGTTTAGAGTTGCTAGGGTTTAGAGTTGCTAGGGTTTAGAGTTGCTAGGGTTTAGAGTTGCTAGGGTTTAGAGTTGCTAGGGTTTAGAGTTGCTAGGGTTTAGAGTTGCTAGGGTTTAGAGTTGCTAGGGTTTAGAGTTGCTAGGGTTTAGAGTTGCTAGGGTTTAGAGTTGCTAGGGTTTAGAGTTGCTAGGGTTTAGAGTTGCTAGGGTTTAGAGTTGCTAGGGTTTAGAGTTGCTAGGGTTTAGAGTTGCTAGGGTTTAGAGTTGCTAGGGTTTAGAGTTGCTAGGGTTTAGAGTTGCTAGGGTTTAGAGTTGCTAGGGTTTAGAGTTGCTAGGGTTTAGAGTTGCTAGGGTTTAGAGTTGCTAGGGTTTAGAGTTGCTAGGGTTTAGAGTTGCTAGGGTTTAGAGTTGCTAGGGTTTAGAGTTGCTAGGGTTTAGAGTTGCTAGGGTTTAGAGTTGCTAGGGTTTAGAGTTGCTAGGGTTTAGAGTTGCTAGGGTTTAGAGTTGCTAGGGTTTAGAGTTGCTAGGGTTTAGAGTTGCTAGGGTTTAGAGTTGCTAGGGTTTAGAGTTGCTAGGGTTTAGAGTTGCTAGGGTTTAGAGTTGCTAGGGTTTAGAGTTGCTAGGGTTTAGAGTTGCTAGGGTTTAGAGTTGCTAGGGTTTAGAGTTGCTAGGGTTTAGAGTTGCTAGGGTTTAGAGTTGCTAGGGTTTAGAGTTGCTAGGGTTTAGAGTTGCTAGGGTTTAGAGTTGCTAGGGTTTAGAGTTGCTAGGGTTTAGAGTTGCTAGGGTTTAGAGTTGCTAGGGTTTAGAGTTGCTAGGGTTTAGAGTTGCTAGGGTTTAGAGTTGCTAGGGTTTAGAGTTGCTAGGGTTTAGAGTTGCTAGGGTTTAGAGTTGCTAGGGTTTAGAGTTGCTAGGGTTTAGAGTTGCTAGGGTTTAGAGTTGCTAGGGTTTAGAGTTGCTAGGGTTTAGAGTTGCTAGGGTTTAGAGTTGCTAGGGTTTAGAGTTGCTAGGGTTTAGAGTTGCTAGGGTTTAGAGTTGCTAGGGTTTAGAGTTGCTAGGGTTTAGAGTTGCTAGGGTTTAGAGTTGCTAGGGTTTAGAGTTGCTAGGGTTTAGAGTTGCTAGGGTTTAGAGTTGCTAGGGTTTAGAGTTGCTAGGGTTTAGAGTTGCTAGGGTTTAGAGTTGCTAGGGTTTAGAGTTGCTAGGGTTTAGAGTTGCTAGGGTTTAGAGTTGCTAGGGTTTAGAGTTGCTAGGGTTTAGAGTTGCTAGGGTTTAGAGTTGCTAGGGTTTAGAGTTGCTAGGGTTTAGAGTTGCTAGGGTTTAGAGTTGCTAGGGTTTAGAGTTGCTAGGGTTTAGAGTTGCTAGGGTTTAGAGTTGCTAGGGTTTAGAGTTGCTAGGGTTTAGAGTTGCTAGGGTTTAGAGTTGCTAGGGTTTAGAGTTGCTAGGGTTTAGAGTTGCTAGGGTTTAGAGTTGCTAGGGTTTAGAGTTGCTAGGGTTTAGAGTTGCTAGGGTTTAGAGTTGCTAGGGTTTAGAGTTGCTAGGGTTTAGAGTTGCTAGGGTTTAGAGTTGCTAGGGTTTAGAGTTGCTAGGGTTTAGAGTTGCTAGGGTTTAGAGTTGCTAGGGTTTAGAGTTGCTAGGGTTTAGAGTTGCTAGGGTTTAGAGTTGCTAGGGTTTAGAGTTGCTAGGGTTTAGAGTTGCTAGGGTTTAGAGTTGCTAGGGTTTAGAGTTGCTAGGGTTTAGAGTTGCTAGGGTTTAGAGTTGCTAGGGTTTAGAGTTGCTAGGGTTTAGAGTTGCTAGGGTTTAGAGTTGCTAGGGTTTAGAGTTGCTAGGGTTTAGAGTTGCTAGGGTTTAGAGTTGCTAGGGTTTAGAGTTGCTAGGGTTTAGAGTTGCTAGGGTTTAGAGTTGCTAGGGTTTAGAGTTGCTAGGGTTTAGAGTTGCTAGGGTTTAGAGTTGCTAGGGTTTAGAGTTGCTAGGGTTTAGAGTTGCTAGGGTTTAGAGTTGCTAGGGTTTAGAGTTGCTAGGGTTTAGAGTTGCTAGGGTTTAGAGTTGCTAGGGTTTAGAGTTGCTAGGGTTTAGAGTTGCTAGGGTTTAGAGTTGCTAGGGTTTAGAGTTGCTAGGGTTTAGAGTTGCTAGGGTTTAGAGTTGCTAGGGTTTAGAGTTGCTAGGGTTTAGAGTTGCTAGGGTTTAGAGTTGCTAGGGTTTAGAGTTGCTAGGGTTTAGAGTTGCTAGGGTTTAGAGTTGCTAGGGTTTAGAGTTGCTAGGGTTTAGAGTTGCTAGGGTTTAGAGTTGCTAGGGTTTAGAGTTGCTAGGGTTTAGAGTTGCTAGGGTTTAGAGTTGCTAGGGTTTAGAGTTGCTAGGGTTTAGAGTTGCTAGGGTTTAGAGTTGCTAGGGTTTAGAGTTGCTAGGGTTTAGAGTTGCTAGGGTTTAGAGTTGCTAGGGTTTAGAGTTGCTAGGGTTTAGAGTTGCTAGGGTTTAGAGTTGCTAGGGTTTAGAGTTGCTAGGGTTTAGAGTTGCTAGGGTTTAGAGTTGCTAGGGTTTAGAGTTGCTAGGGTTTAGAGTTGCTAGGGTTTAGAGTTGCTAGGGTTTAGAGTTGCTAGGGTTTAGAGTTGCTAGGGTTTAGAGTTGCTAGGGTTTAGAGTTGCTAGGGTTTAGAGTTGCTAGGGTTTAGAGTTGCTAGGGTTTAGAGTTGCTAGGGTTTAGAGTTGCTAGGGTTTAGAGTTGCTAGGGTTTAGAGTTGCTAGGGTTTAGAGTTGCTAGGGTTTAGAGTTGCTAGGGTTTAGAGTTGCTAGGGTTTAGAGTTGCTAGGGTTTAGAGTTGCTAGGGTTTAGAGTTGCTAGGGTTTAGAGTTGCTAGGGTTTAGAGTTGCTAGGGTTTAGAGTTGCTAGGGTTTAGAGTTGCTAGGGTTTAGAGTTGCTAGGGTTTAGAGTTGCTAGGGTTTAGAGTTGCTAGGGTTTAGAGTTGCTAGGGTTTAGAGTTGCTAGGGTTTAGAGTTGCTAGGGTTTAGAGTTGCTAGGGTTTAGAGTTGCTAGGGTTTAGAGTTGCTAGGGTTTAGAGTTGCTAGGGTTTAGAGTTGCTAGGGTTTAGAGTTGCTAGGGTTTAGAGTTGCTAGGGTTTAGAGTTGCTAGGGTTTAGAGTTGCTAGGGTTTAGAGTTGCTAGGGTTTAGAGTTGCTAGGGTTTAGAGTTGCTAGGGTTTAGAGTTGCTAGGGTTTAGAGTTGCTAGGGTTTAGAGTTGCTAGGGTTTAGAGTTGCTAGGGTTTAGAGTTGCTAGGGTTTAGAGTTGCTAGGGTTTAGAGTTGCTAGGGTTTAGAGTTGCTAGGGTTTAGAGTTGCTAGGGTTTAGAGTTGCTAGGGTTTAGAGTTGCTAGGGTTTAGAGTTGCTAGGGTTTAGAGTTGCTAGGGTTTAGAGTTGCTAGGGTTTAGAGTTGCTAGGGTTTAGAGTTGCTAGGGTTTAGAGTTGCTAGGGTTTAGAGTTGCTAGGGTTTAGAGTTGCTAGGGTTTAGAGTTGCTAGGGTTTAGAGTTGCTAGGGTTTAGAGTTGCTAGGGTTTAGAGTTGCTAGGGTTTAGAGTTGCTAGGGTTTAGAGTTGCTAGGGTTTAGAGTTGCTAGGGTTTAGAGTTGCTAGGGTTTAGAGTTGCTAGGGTTTAGAGTTGCTAGGGTTTAGAGTTGCTAGGGTTTAGAGTTGCTAGGGTTTAGAGTTGCTAGGGTTTAGAGTTGCTAGGGTTTAGAGTTGCTAGGGTTTAGAGTTGCTAGGGTTTAGAGTTGCTAGGGTTTAGAGTTGCTAGGGTTTAGAGTTGCTAGGGTTTAGAGTTGCTAGGGTTTAGAGTTGCTAGGGTTTAGAGTTGCTAGGGTTTAGAGTTGCTAGGGTTTAGAGTTGCTAGGGTTTAGAGTTGCTAGGGTTTAGAGTTGCTAGGGTTTAGAGTTGCTAGGGTTTAGAGTTGCTAGGGTTTAGAGTTGCTAGGGTTTAGAGTTGCTAGGGTTTAGAGTTGCTAGGGTTTAGAGTTGCTAGGGTTTAGAGTTGCTAGGGTTTAGAGTTGCTAGGGTTTAGAGTTGCTAGGGTTTAGAGTTGCTAGGGTTTAGAGTTGCTAGGGTTTAGAGTTGCTAGGGTTTAGAGTTGCTAGGGTTTAGAGTTGCTAGGGTTTAGAGTTGCTAGGGTTTAGAGTTGCTAGGGTTTAGAGTTGCTAGGGTTTAGAGTTGCTAGGGTTTAGAGTTGCTAGGGTTTAGAGTTGCTAGGGTTTAGAGTTGCTAGGGTTTAGAGTTGCTAGGGTTTAGAGTTGCTAGGGTTTAGAGTTGCTAGGGTTTAGAGTTGCTAGGGTTTAGAGTTGCTAGGGTTTAGAGTTGCTAGGGTTTAGAGTTGCTAGGGTTTAGAGTTGCTAGGGTTTAGAGTTGCTAGGGTTTAGAGTTGCTAGGGTTTAGAGTTGCTAGGGTTTAGAGTTGCTAGGGTTTAGAGTTGCTAGGGTTTAGAGTTGCTAGGGTTTAGAGTTGCTAGGGTTTAGAGTTGCTAGGGTTTAGAGTTGCTAGGGTTTAGAGTTGCTAGGGTTTAGAGTTGCTAGGGTTTAGAGTTGCTAGGGTTTAGAGTTGCTAGGGTTTAGAGTTGCTAGGGTTTAGAGTTGCTAGGGTTTAGAGTTGCTAGGGTTTAGAGTTGCTAGGGTTTAGAGTTGCTAGGGTTTAGAGTTGCTAGGGTTTAGAGTTGCTAGGGTTTAGAGTTGCTAGGGTTTAGAGTTGCTAGGGTTTAGAGTTGCTAGGGTTTAGAGTTGCTAGGGTTTAGAGTTGCTAGGGTTTAGAGTTGCTAGGGTTTAGAGTTGCTAGGGTTTAGAGTTGCTAGGGTTTAGAGTTGCTAGGGTTTAGAGTTGCTAGGGTTTAGAGTTGCTAGGGTTTAGAGTTGCTAGGGTTTAGAGTTGCTAGGGTTTAGAGTTGCTAGGGTTTAGAGTTGCTAGGGTTTAGAGTTGCTAGGGTTTAGAGTTGCTAGGGTTTAGAGTTGCTAGGGTTTAGAGTTGCTAGGGTTTAGAGTTGCTAGGGTTTAGAGTTGCTAGGGTTTAGAGTTGCTAGGGTTTAGAGTTGCTAGGGTTTAGAGTTGCTAGGGTTTAGAGTTGCTAGGGTTTAGAGTTGCTAGGGTTTAGAGTTGCTAGGGTTTAGAGTTGCTAGGGTTTAGAGTTGCTAGGGTTTAGAGTTGCTAGGGTTTAGAGTTGCTAGGGTTTAGAGTTGCTAGGGTTTAGAGTTGCTAGGGTTTAGAGTTGCTAGGGTTTAGAGTTGCTAGGGTTTAGAGTTGCTAGGGTTTAGAGTTGCTAGGGTTTAGAGTTGCTAGGGTTTAGAGTTGCTAGGGTTTAGAGTTGCTAGGGTTTAGAGTTGCTAGGGTTTAGAGTTGCTAGGGTTTAGAGTTGCTAGGGTTTAGAGTTGCTAGGGTTTAGAGTTGCTAGGGTTTAGAGTTGCTAGGGTTTAGAGTTGCTAGGGTTTAGAGTTGCTAGGGTTTAGAGTTGCTAGGGTTTAGAGTTGCTAGGGTTTAGAGTTGCTAGGGTTTAGAGTTGCTAGGGTTTAGAGTTGCTAGGGTTTAGAGTTGCTAGGGTTTAGAGTTGCTAGGGTTTAGAGTTGCTAGGGTTTAGAGTTGCTAGGGTTTAGAGTTGCTAGGGTTTAGAGTTGCTAGGGTTTAGAGTTGCTAGGGTTTAGAGTTGCTAGGGTTTAGAGTTGCTAGGGTTTAGAGTTGCTAGGGTTTAGAGTTGCTAGGGTTTAGAGTTGCTAGGGTTTAGAGTTGCTAGGGTTTAGAGTTGCTAGGGTTTAGAGTTGCTAGGGTTTAGAGTTGCTAGGGTTTAGAGTTGCTAGGGTTTAGAGTTGCTAGGGTTTAGAGTTGCTAGGGTTTAGAGTTGCTAGGGTTTAGAGTTGCTAGGGTTTAGAGTTGCTAGGGTTTAGAGTTGCTAGGGTTTAGAGTTGCTAGGGTTTAGAGTTGCTAGGGTTTAGAGTTGCTAGGGTTTAGAGTTGCTAGGGTTTAGAGTTGCTAGGGTTTAGAGTTGCTAGGGTTTAGAGTTGCTAGGGTTTAGAGTTGCTAGGGTTTAGAGTTGCTAGGGTTTAGAGTTGCTAGGGTTTAGAGTTGCTAGGGTTTAGAGTTGCTAGGGTTTAGAGTTGCTAGGGTTTAGAGTTGCTAGGGTTTAGAGTTGCTAGGGTTTAGAGTTGCTAGGGTTTAGAGTTGCTAGGGTTTAGAGTTGCTAGGGTTTAGAGTTGCTAGGGTTTAGAGTTGCTAGGGTTTAGAGTTGCTAGGGTTTAGAGTTGCTAGGGTTTAGAGTTGCTAGGGTTTAGAGTTGCTAGGGTTTAGAGTTGCTAGGGTTTAGAGTTGCTAGGGTTTAGAGTTGCTAGGGTTTAGAGTTGCTAGGGTTT
>CAUPSL010000001.1:2895000-2970000 GCA_963514005.1 Raja brachyura
CGTAACCCTAACCCTAACCCTAACCCTAACCCCAAACCCAACCCTAACGCTAACCCTATGGCTAACCCTAACCCTCACGCTCACCCTAACCCTAACCCTAACCTTAACCCTAACGCTAACCCTAACCCTCACGCTCACCCTAACCCTAACCCTAACCGTAGCCCATAACCCTAACCCTAACCCTAACCCCAACACCAAACCTAACGCTAACCCTATCCCTAACACTAACCGGTACCCCAACGCTAACCCTAACCCTAACCCTAGGTTTAGATGCATATCGATGTGTTTCGACGAGCTGTTTAGGGAGCTTTAGGGTTTAGAAGTGTTTGGAGTGGTTTCATACGATGTAAAGCTGTTTAGTGTGGTTTAAACGCTGGATGGATTTAGAAGGTGTTTGGAGGGGTTCAGAGAGGTAAAGAGTAGTTTGGAATGGTTTGGATTGGTTAGGAGAGGTTTAGAGTGTTTCCATCGCTTTTGATTGATTATGAGTGATTTTGGAGGGCAGTCGAGTGGTTCTGGTGGTTTCGAGATGTTTAGAAGGGTTTGGATGGTTTTCGACGTGTTTAAGGAATTTGGAGAGGTTTGAATTAGGTGGGTTTTAGATGGGATTAGATTGGGAAGAGGTGTTTAGAGGACTTTAGGCGTGTTTTAATCCATTTTAAGGGTTTTAATGGGATTCGGTGGGGATTGGAACGTTTATGCGGGTTTAGAGATGTTTTGCCGGCAATATTGTTTAGCGTCGTTTAGACGGCTTTAGGGTGGGTTAGAGACGTATAAAGCTGTTTTGAGGCGTGAACAGTTGCTTAGAATCGTGTAAAGCGGTTTTAAGGTGTATACAACCAGAACCATAACCCTAAACCTAATCTTAACCCTAACCCTAACCCTAACCCTAACCCTAACCCTAACCCTAACCCTAACCCTAACCCTAACCCTAACCGTAACCGTAACCCTAACTCTAACCCTAACCCTAACCCTAACCCTAACCCTAACCCTAACCCTAACCCTAACCCTAACCCTAACCCTAACCCTAACCCTAACCCTAACCCTAACCCTAACCCTAACCCTAACCCAAAACCTAACCCTAACCCTAAACCTAACCCTCACCTTAACCCTAACCCTAACCCTAACCGTAACCGTAACCGTAACCCTAACCCTAACCCTAACCCTAACCCCAAACCCAACCCTAACGCTAAGCCTATGCCTAACCCTAACCCTAACACTAACCCTAACCCTAACCCTAACACTAACCCTAAGCCTAACCCTAACCCTAACGCTAACCCTAACCCTCACGCTCACCCAAACCCTAACCCTAACCGTAACCCATAACCCTAACCCTAACCCTAACCCCAACCCCAACCCTAACGCTAACCCTATCCCGAACCCTAACCCGTACCCCAATGCTAACCCTAACCCTAACCCTAGGTTTAGATGCATATCGATGTGTTTCGACGAGCTGTTTAGAGAGCTTTAGGGTTTAGAAGTGTTTGGAGTGGTTTCATGCGATGTAAAGCTGTTTGGTGTGGTTTAAACGCTGGATGGATTTAGAAGGTGTTTGGAGGGGTCCAGAGAGGTAAAGAGTAGTTTGGAATGGTTTGGATTGGTTAGGAGAGGTTTAGAGTGTTTACATCGCTTTTGATTGATTATGAGAGATATTGGAGGGCAGTCGAGTGGTTCTGGTGGTTTCGAGATGTTTAGAAGGGTTTGGATGGTTTTCGACGTGTTTAAGGAATTTGGAGAGGTTTGAATTAGTTAGGTGGGTTTTAGATGGGATTAGATTGGGAAGAGGTGTTTAGAGGACTTTAGGCGTGTTTTAATCCATTTTAAGGGTTTTAATGGGATTCGGTGGGGATTGGAACGTTTATGCGGGTTTAGAGATGTTTTGCCGGCAATATTGTTTAGCGTTGTTTAGACGGCTTTAGGGTGGGATAGAGACGTATAAAGCTGTTTTGAGGCGTGAACAGTTGCTTAGAATCGTGTAAAGCGGTTTTAAGGTGTATACAACCAGAAACATAACCCTAAACCTAATCTTAACCCTAACCCTAACCCTAACCCTAGCCGTAACCCTAACCCTAACCCTAACCCTAACCCTAACCCCAAACCCAACCCTAACGCTAACCCTGTGCCTAACCCTAACCCTAACAATAACCCTAACCCTAACCCTAACCCTAACACTAACCCTAAGCCTAACCCTAACCCTAACCCTACCCCTAACCCTAAACCTAACCCTAACCCTAACCCTAACCGTAACCCTAACCCTAACCCTAACCCTAACCCCAAACCCAACCCTAACGCTAACCCTATGGCTAACCCTAACCCTAACACTAACCCTAACCCTAACCCTAACCCTAACCCTAAGCCTAACCCTAACCCTAACCCTAACCCTAACCCTAACCCTAACGCTAACCCTAACCCTCACGCTCACCCTAACCCTAACCCTAACCGTAGCCCATAACCCTAACCCTAACCCTAACCCCAACACCAACCCTAACGCTAACCCTATCCCTAACCCTAACCTGTACCCCAACGCTAACCCTAACCCTAACCCTAGGTTTAGATGCATATCGATGTGTTTCGACGAGCTGTTTAGGGAGCTTTAGGGTTTAGAAGTGTTTGGAGTGGTTTCATCCGATGTAAAGCTGTTTAGTGTGGTTTAAACGCTGGATGGATTTAGAAGGTGTTTGGAGGGGTTCAGAGAGGTAAAGAGTAGTTTGGAATGGTTTGGATTGGTTAGGAGAGGTTTAGAGTGTTTCCATCGCTTTTGATTGATTATGAGTGATTTTGGAGGGCAGTCGAGTGGTTCTGGTGGTTTCGAGATGTTTAGAAGGGTTTGGATGGTTTTCGACGTGTTTAAGGAATTTGGAGAGGTTTGAATTAGTTAGGTGGGTTTTAGATGGGATTAGATTGGGAAGAGGTGTTTAGAGGACTGTAGGCGTGTTTTAATCCATTTTAAGGGTTTTAATGGGATTCGGTGGGGATTGGAACGTTTATGCGGGTTTAGAGATGTTTTGCCGGCAATATTGTTTAGCGTCGTTTAGACGGCCTTAGGGTGGGATAGAGACGTATAAAGCTGTTTTGAGGCGTGAACAGTTGCTTAGAATCGTGCAAAGCGGTTTTAAGGAGTATACAACCAGAACCATAACCCTAAACCTAATCTTAACCCTAACCCTAAACCTAACCCTAACCCTAACCCTAACCCTAACCCTAACCCTAACCCTAACCCTAGCCCTAACCCTAACCGTAACCCTAACTCTAACCCTAACCCTAACCCTAAACCCAACCCTAACGCTAACCCTATGCCTAACCCTAACCCTAACACTAACCCTAACCCTAACCCTAACCCTAAACCTAACCCTAAACCTAACCCTCACCTTAACCCTAACCCTAACCCTAACCCTAACCCTAACCCTAACCCTAACCCTAACCCTAAACCTAACCCTCACCTTAACCCTAACCCTAACCGTAACCGTAACCGTAACCCTAACCCTAACCCTAACCCTAACCCCAAACCCAACCCTAACGCTAACCCTATGCATAACCCTAACCCTAACACTAACCCTAACCCTAACCCTAACACTAACCCTAAGCCTAACCCTAACCCTAACGCTAACCCTAACCCTCACGCTCACCCAAACCCTAACCCTAACCGTAACCCATAACCCTAACCCTAACCCTAACCCCAACCCCAACCCTAACGCTAACCCTATCCCGAACCCTAACCCGTACCCCAATGCTAACCCTAACCCTAACCCTAGGTTTAGATGCATATCGATGTGTTTCGACGAGCTGTTTAGAGAGCTTTAGGGTTTAAAAGTGTTTGGAGTGGTTTCATACGATGTAAAGCTGTTTGGTGTGGTTTAAACTCTGGATGGATTTAGAAGGTGTTTGGAGGGGTCCAGAGAGGTAATGAGATATATTGGAGGGCAGTCGAGTGGTTCTGGTGGTTTCGAGATGTTTAGAAGGGTTTGGATGGTTTTCGACGTGTTTAAGGAATTTGGAGAGGTTTGAATTAGTTAGGTGGGTTTTAGATGGGATAAGATTGGGAAGAGGTGTTTAGAGGACTTTAGGCGTGTTTTCATCCATTTTAAGGGTTTTAATGGGATTCGGTGGGGATTGGAACGTTTATGCGGGTTTAGAGATGTTTTGCCGGCAATATTGTTTAGCGTCGTTTAGACGGCTTTAGGGTGGGATAGAGACGTATAAAGCTGTTTTGAGGCGTGAACAGTTGCTTAGAATCGTGTAAAGCGGTTTTAAGGTGTATACAACCAGAAACATAACCCTAAACCTAATCTTAACCCTAACCCTAACCCTAACCCTAGCCGTAACCCTAACCCTAACCCTAACCCTAACCCCAAACCCAACCCTAACGCTAACCCTATGCCTAACCCTAACCCTAACACTAACCCTAACCCTAACCCTAACCCTAACCCTAAACCTAACCCTTACCCTAACCCTAACCGTAACCCTAACCCTAACCCTAACCCTAACCCCAAACCCAACCCTAACGCTAACCCTATGGCTAACCCTAACCCTAACACTAACCCTAACCCTAACCCTAACCCTAACCCTAACCCTAACCCTAACCCTAACCCTAAGCCTAACCCTAACCCTAACGCTAACCCTAACCCTCACGCTCACCCTAACCCTAACCCTAACCGTAGCCCATAACCCTAACCCTAACCCTAACCCCAACACCAACCCTAACGCTAACCCTATCCCTAACCCTAACCTGTACCCCAACGCTAACCCTAACCCTAACCCTAGGTTTAGATGCATATCGATGTGTTTCGACGAGCTGTTTAGGGAGCTTTAGGGTTTAGAAGTGTTTGGAGTGGTTTCATACGATGTAAAGCTGTTTAGTGTGGTTTAAACGCTGGATGGATTTAGAAGGTGTTTGGAGGGGTTCAGAGAGGTAAAGAGTAGTTTGGAATGGTTTGGATTGGTTAGGAGAGGTTTAGAGTGTTTCCATCGCTTTTGATTGATTATGAGTGATTTTGGAGGGCAGTCGAGTGGTTCTGGTGGTTTCGAGATGTTTAGAAGGGTTTGGATGGTTTTCGACGTGTTTAAGGAATTTGGAGAGGTTTCAATTAGTTAGGTGGGTTTTAGATGGGATTAGATTGGGAAGAGGTGTTTAGAGGACTTTAGGCGTGTTTTAATCCATTTTAAGGGTTTTAATGGGATTCGGTGGGGATTGGAACGTTTATGCGGGTTTAGAGATGTTTTGCCGGCAATATTGTTTAGCGTCGTTTAGACGGCTTTAGGGTGGGATAGAGACGTATAAAGCTGTTTTGAGGCGTGAACAGTTGCTTAGAATCGTGTAAAGCGGTTTTAAGGTGTATACAACCAGAAACATAACCCTAAACCTAATCTTAACCCTAACCCTAACCCTAACCCTAGCCGTAACCCTAACCCTAACCCTAACCCTAACCCTAACCCCAAACCCAACCCTAACGCTAACCCTATGCCTAACCCTAACCCTAACACTAACCCTAACCCTAACCCTAACCCTAACCCTAAACCTAACCCTTACCCTAACCCTAACCGTAACCCTAACCCTAACCCTAACCCTAACCCCAAACCCAACCCTAACGCTAACCCTATGGCTAACCCTAACCCTAACACTAACCCTAACCCTAACCCTAACCCTAACCCTAACCCTAACCCTAACCCTAAGCCTAACCCTAACCCTAACGCTAACCCTAACCCTCACGCTCACCCTAACCCTAACCCTAACCGTAGCCCATAACCCTAACCCTCACCCTAACCCCAACACCAACCCTAACGCTAACCCTATCCCTAACCCTAACCTGTACCCCAACGCTAACCCTAACCCTAACCCTAGGTTTAGATGCATATCGATGTGTTTCGACGAGCTGTTTAGGGAGCTTTAGGGTTTAGAAGTGTTTGGAGTGGTTTCATACGATGTAAAGCTGTTTAGTGTGGTTTAAACGCTGGATGGATTTAGAAGGTGTTTGGAGGGGTTCAGAGAGGTAAAGAGTAGTTTGGAATGGTTTGGATTGGTTAGGAGAGGTTTAGAGTGTTTCCATCGCTTTTGATTGATTATGAGTGATTTTGGAGGGCAGTCGAGTGGTTCTGGTGGTTTCGAGATGTTTAGAAGGGTTTGGATGGTTTTCGACGTGTTTAAGGAATTTGGAGAGGTTTGAATTAGTTAGGTGGGTTTTAGATGGGATTAGATTGGGAAGAGGTGTTTAGAGGACTTTAGGCGTGTTTTAATCCATTTTAAGGGTTTTAATGGGATTCGGTGGGGATTGGAACGTTTATGCGGGTTTAGAGATGTTTTGCCGGCAATATTGTTTAGCGTCGTTTAGACGGCCTTAGGGTGGGATAGAGACGTATAAAGCTGTTTTGAGGCGTGAACAGTTGCTTAGAATCGTGTAAAGCGGTTTTAAGGTGTATACAACCAGAACCATAACCCTAAACCTAATCTTAACCCTAACCCTAACCCCAACCCTAACCCTAACCCTAACCCTAACCCTAACCCTAACCCTAACCCTAACCCTAACCCTAACCCTAACCCTAAACCTAACCGTAACCCTAACTCTAACCCTAACCCTAACCCTAAACCCAACCCTAACGCTAACCCTATGCCTAACCCTAACCCTAACACTAACCCTAACCCTAACCCTAACCCTAAACCTAACCCTAAACCTAACCCTCACCTTAACCCTAACCCTAACCCTAACCCTAACCCTAACCCTAACCCTAACCCTAACCCTAACCCTAACCCTAACCCTAACCCTAACCCTAACCGTAACCCTAACTCTAACCCTAACCCTAACCCTAAACCCAACCCTAACGCTAACCCTATGCCTAACCCTAACCCTAACACTAACCCTAACCCTAACCCTAACCCTAAACCTAACCCTAAACCTAACCCTCACCTTAACCCTAGCCCTAACCCTAACCCTAACCCTAACCCTAACCCTAACCCTAACCCTAACCCTAAACCTAACCCTCACCTTAACCCTAACCCTAACCGTAACCGTAACCCTAACCCTAACCCTAACCCTAACCCTAACCCCAAACCCAACCCTAACGCTAACCCTATGCATAACCCTAACCCTAACACTAACCCTAACCCTAACCCTAACACTAACCCTAAGCCTAACCCTAACCCTAACGCTAACCCTAACCCTCACGCTCACCCAAACCCTAACCCTTACCGTAACCCATAACCCTAACCCTAAACCTAACCCCAACTCCAACCCTAACGCTAACCCTATCCCGAACCCTAACCCGTACCCCAATGCTAACCCTAACCCTAACCCTAGGTTTAGATGCATATCGATGTGTTTCGACGAGCTGTTTAGAGAGCTTTAGGGTTTAAAAGTGTTTGGAGTGGTTTCATACGATGTAAAGCTGTTTGGTGTGGTTTAAACGCTGGATGGATTTAGAAGGTGTTTGGAGGGGTCCAGAGAGGTAATGAGATATATTGGAGGGCAGTCGAGTGGTTCTGGTGGTTTCGAGATGTTTAGAAGGGTTTGGATGGTTTTCGACGTGTTTAAGGAATTTGGAGAGGTTTGAATTAGTTAGGTGGGTTTTAGATGGGATTAGATTGGGAAGAGGTGTTTAGAGGACTTTAGGCGTGTTTTCATCCATTTTAAGGGTTTTAATGGGATTCGGTGGGGATTGGAACGTTTATGCGGGTTTAGAGATGTTTTGCCGGCAATATTGTTTAGCGTCGTTTAGACGGCTTTAGGGTGGGATAGAGACGTATAAAGCTGTTTTGAGGCGTGAACAGTTGCTTATAATCGTGTAAAGCGGTTTTAAGGTGTATACAACCAGAAACATAACCCTAAACCTAATCTTAACCCTAACCCTAACCCTAACCCTAGCCGTAAACCTAACCCTAACCCTAACCCTAACCCTAACCCCAAACCCAACCCTAACGCTAACCCTATGCCTAACCCTAACCCTAACACTAACCCTAACCCTAACCCTAACCCTAACCCTAAACCTAACCCTTACCCTAACCCTAACCGTAACCCTAACCCTAACCCTAACCCTAACCCCAAACCCAACCCTAACGCTAACCCTATGGCTAACCCTAACCCTAACACTAACCCTAACCCTCACGCTCACCCTAACCCTAACCCTAACCGTAGCCCATAACCCTAACCCTAACCCTAACCCCAACACCAACCCTAACGCTAACCCTATCCCTAACCCTAACCTGTACCCCAACGCTAACC
This sequence comes from Raja brachyura, assembly GCA_963514005.1. The sequence goes on from CAUPSL010000001.1 coordinate 2,903,211, forward strand.
CTAACCCTAACCCTAGGTTTAGATGCATATCGATGTGTTTCGACGAGCTGTTTAGGGAGCTTTAGGGTTTAGAAGTGTTTGGAGTGGTTTCATACGATGTAAAGCTGTTTAGTGTGGTTTAAACGCTGGATGGATTTAGAAGGTGTTTGGAGGGGTTCAGAGAGGTAAAGAGTAGTTTGGAATGGTTTGGATTGGTTAGGAGAGGTTTAGAGTGTTTCCATCGCTTTTGATTGATTATGAGTGAGTTTGGAGGGCAGTCGAGTGGTTCTGGTGGTTTCGAGATGTTTAGAAGGGTTTGGATGGTTTTCGACGTGTTTAAGGAATTTGGAGAGGTTTGAATTAGTTAGGTGGGTTTTAGATGGGATTAGATTGGGAAGAGGTGTTTAGAGGACTTTAGGCGTGTTTTAATCCATTTTAAGGGTTTTAATGGGATTCGGTGGGGATTGGAACGTTTATGCGGGTTTAGAGATGTTTTGCCGGCAATATTGTTTAGCGTCGTTTAGACGGCTTTAGGGTGGGATAGAGACGTATAAAGCTGTTTTGAGGCGTGAACAGTTGCTTAGAATCGTGTAAAGCGGTTTTAAGGTGTATACAACCGGAAACATAACCCTAAACCTAATCTTAACCCTAACCCTAACCCTAACCCTAGCCGTAACCCTAACCCTAACCCTAACCCTAACCCTAACCCCAAACCCAACCCTAACGCTAACCCTATGCCTAACCCTAACCCTAACACTAACCCTAACCCTAACCCTAACCCTAACCCTAAACCTAACCCTTACCCTAACCCTAACCGTAACCCTAACCCTAACCCTAACCCTAACCCCAAACCCAACCCTAACGCTAACCCTATGGCTAACCCTAACCCTAACACTATCCCTAACCCTAACCCTAACCCTAACCCTAACCCTAACCCTAACCCTAACCCTAAGCCTAACCCTAACCCTAACGCTAACCCTAACCCTCACGCTCACCCTAACCCTAACCCTAACCGTAGCCCATAACCCTAACCCTAACCCTAACCCCAACACCAACCCTAACGCTAACCCTATCCCTAACCCTAACCTGTACCCCAACGCTAACCCTAACCCTAACCCTAGGTTTAGATGCATATCGATGTGTTTCGACGAGCTGTTTAGGGAGCTTTAGGGTTTAGAAGTGTTTGGAGTGGTTTCATACGATGTAAAGCTGTTTAGTGTGGTTTAAACGCTGGATGGATTTAGAAGGTGTTTGGAGGGGTTCAGAAAGGTAAAGAGTAGTTTGGAATGGTTTGGATTGGTTAGGAGAGGTTTAGAGTGTTTCCATCGCTTTTGATTGATTATGAGTGATTTTGGAGGGCAGTCGAGTGGTTCTGGTGGTTTCGACATGTTTAGAAGGGTTTGGATGGTTTTCGACGTGTTTAAGGAATTTGGAGAGGTTTGAATTAGTTAGGTGGGTTTTAGATGGGATTAGATTGGGAAGAGGTGTTTAGAGGACTTTAGGCGTGTTTTAATCCATTTTAAGGGTTTTAATGGGATTCGGTGGGGATTGGAACGTTTATGCGGGTTTAGAGATGTTTTGCCGGCAATATTGTTTAGCGTCGTTTAGACGGCCTTAGGGTGGGATAGAGACGTATAAAGCTGTTTTGAGGCGTGAACAGTTGCTTAGAATCGTGTAAAGCGGTTTTAAGGTGTATACAACCAGAACCATAACCCTAAACCTAATCTTAACCCTAACCCTAACCCTAACCCTAACCCTAACCCTAACCCTAACCCTAACCCTAACCCTAACCCTAACCCTAAACCTAACCGTAACCCTAACTCTAACCCTAACCCTAACCCTAAACCCAACCCTAACGCTAACCCTATGCCTAACCCAAACCCTAACACTAACCCTAACCCTAACCCTAACCCTAAACCTAACCCTAAACCTAACCCTCACCTTAACCCTAACCCTAACCCTAACCCTAACCCTAACCCTAACCCTAACCCTAACCCTAACCCTAACCCTAACCCTAACCCTAACCCTAAACCTAACCCTCACCTTAACCCTAACCCTAACCGTAACCGTAACCGTAACCCTAACCCTAACCCTAACCCTAACCCCAAACCTAACCCTAACGCTAACCCTATGCATAACCCTAAACCTAACACTAACCCTAACCCTAACCCTAACACTAACCCTAAGCCTAACCCTAACCCTAACGCTAACCCTAACCCTCACGCTCACCCAAACCCTAACCCTAACCGTAACCCATAACCCTAACCCTAACCCTAACCCCAACCCCAACCCTAACGCTAACCCTATCCCGAACCCTAACCCGTAACCCAATGCTAACCCTAACCCTAACCCTAGGTTTAGATGCATATCGATGTGTTTCGACGAGCTGTTTAGAGAGCTTTAGGGTTTAAAAGAGTTTGGAGTGGTTTCATACGATGTAAAGCTGTTTGGTGTGGTTTAAACGCTGGATGGATTTAGAAGGTGTTTGGAGGGGTCCAGAGAGGTAATGAGATATATTGGAGGGCAGTCGAGTGGTTCTGGTGGTTTCGAGATGTTTAGAAGGGTTTGGATGGTTTTCGACGTGTTTAAGGAATTTGGAGAGGTTTGAATTAGTTAGGTGGGTTTTAGATGGGATTAGATTGGGAAGAGGTGTTTAGAGGACTTTAGGCGTGTTTTCATCCATTTTAAGGGTTTTAATGGGATTCGGTGGGGATTGGAACGTTTATGCGGGTTTTGAGATGTTTTGCCGGCAATATTGTTTAGCGTCGTTTAGACGGCTTTAGGGTGGGATAGAGACGTATAAAGCTGTTTTGAGGCGTGAACAGTTGCTTAGAATCGTGTAAAGCTGTTTTAAGGTGTATACAACCAGAAACATAACACTAAACCTAATCTTAACCCTAACCCTAACCCTAACCCTAGCCGTAACCCTAACCCTAACCCTAACCCTAACCCTAACCCCAAACCCAACCCTAACGCTAACCCTATGCCTAACCCTAACCCTAACACTAACCCTAACCCTAACCCTAACCCTAACCCTAAACCTAACCCTTACCCTAACCCTAACCGTAACCCTAACCCTAACCCTAACCCTAACCCCAAACCCAACCCTAACGCTAACCCTATGGCTAACCCTAACCCTAACACTAACCCTAACCCTAACCCTAACCCTAACCCTAACCCTAACCCTAAGCCTAACCCTAACCCTAACCCTAACCCTAACCCTAACCCTAACCGTAACCCTAACTCTAACCCTAACCCTAACCATAAACCCAACCCTAACGCTAACCCTATGCCTAACCCTAACCCTAACACTAACCCTAACCCTAACCCTAACCCTAAACCTAACCCTAAACCTAACCCTCACCTTAACCCTAACCCTAACCCTAACCCTAACCCTAACCCTAACCCTAACCCTAACCCTAACCCTAACCCTAACCCTAACCCTAACCCTAAACCTAACCCTCACCTTAACCCTAACCCTAACCCTAACCGTAACCGTAACCGTAACCCTAACCCTAACCCTAACCCTAACCCCAAACCCAACCCTAACGCTAACCCTATGCCTAACCCTAACCCTAACACTAACCCTAACCCTAACCCTAACACTAACCCTAAGCCTAACCCTAACCCTAACGCTAACCCTAACCCTCACGCTCACCCAAACCCTAACCCTAACCGTAACCCATAACCCTAACCCTAACCCTAACCCCAACCCCAACCCTAACGCTAACCCTATCCCGAACCCTAACCCGTACCCCAATGCTTTAGATGCATATCGATGTGTTTCGACGAGCTGTTTAGAGAGCTTTAGGGTTTAGAAGTGTTTGGAGTGGTTTCATACGATGTAAAGCTGTTTGGTGTGGTTTAAACGCTGGATGGATTTAGAAGGTGTTTGGAGGGGTCCAGAGAGGTAATGAGAGATATTGGAGGGCAGTCGAGTGGTTCTGGTGGTTTCGAGATGTTTAGAAGGGTTTGGATGGTTTTCGACGTGTTTAAGGAATTTGGAGAGGTTTGAATTAGTTAGGTGGGTTTTAGATGGGATTAGATTGGGAAGAGGTGTTTAGAGGACTAGGCGTGTTTTAATCCATTTTAAGGGTTTTAATGGGATTCGGTGGGGATTGGAACGTTTATGCGGGTTTAGAGATGTTTTGCCGGCAATATTGTTTAGCGTCGTTTAGACGGCTTTAGGGTGGGATAAAGACGTATAAAGCTGTTTTGAGGCGTGAACAGTTGCTTAGAATCGTGTAAAGCGGTTTTAAGGTGTATACAACCAGAAACATAACCCTAAACCTAATCTTAACCCTAACCCTAAACCTAACCCTAGCCGTAACCCTAACCCTAACCCTAACCCTAACCCTAACCCCAAACCCAACCCTAACGCTAACCCTATGCCTAACCCTAACCCTAACACTAACCCTAACCCTAACCCTAACCCTAACACTAACCCAAAGCCTAACCCTAACCCTAACCCTACCCCTAACCCTAAACCTAACCCTTACCCTAACCCTAACCGTAACCCTAACCCTAACACTAACCCTAACCCCAAACCCAACCCTAACCCTAACCCTAACCCTAAGCCTAACCCTAACCCTAACCCTAACCCTAACCCTAACCCTAACGCTAACCCTAACCCTCACGCTCACCCTAACCCTAACCCTAACCGTAGCCCATAACCCTAACCCTAACCCTAACCCCAACACCAACCCTAACGCTAACCCTATCCCTAACCCTAACCGGTACCCCAACGCTAACCCTAACCCTAACCCTAGGTTCAGATGCATATCGATGTGTTTCGACGAGCTGTTTAGGGAGCTTTAGGGTTTAGAAGTGTTTGGAGTGGTTTCATACGATGTAAAGCTGTTTAGTGTGGTTTAAACGCTGGATGGATTTAGAAGGTGTTTGGAGGGGTTCAGAGAAGTAAAGAGTAGTTTGGAATGGTTTGGATTGGTTAGGAGAGGTTTAGAGTGTTTCCATCGCTTTTGATTGATTATGAGTGATTTTGGAGGGCAGTCGTGGTTCTGGTGGTTTCGAGATGTTTAGAAGGGTTTCGATGGTTTTCGACGTGTTTAAGGAATTTGGAGAGGTTTGAATTAGTTAGGTGGGTTTTAGATGGGATTAGATTGGGAAGAGGTGTTTAGAGGACTTTAGGCCTGTTTTAATCCATTTTAAGGGTTTTAATGGGATTCGGTGGGGATTGGAACGTTTATGCGGGTTTAGAGATGTTTTGCCGGCAATATTGTTTAGCGTCGTTTAGACGGCTTTAGGGTGGGATAGAGACGTATAAAGCTGTTTTGAGGCGTGAACAGTTGCTTAGAATCGTGTAAAGCGGTTTTAAGGTGTATACAACCAGAAACATAACCCTAAACCTAATCTTAACCCTAACCCTAACCCTAACCCTAACCGTAACCCTAACCCTAACCCTAACCCTAACCCTAACCCCAAACCCAACCCTAACGCTAACCCTATGGCTAACCCTAACCCTAACACTAACCCTAACCCTAACCCTAACCCTAACCCTAAGCCTAACCCTAACCCTAACCCTAACCCTAACCCTAACCCTAACGCTAACCCTAACCCTCACGCTCACCCTAACCCTAACCCGAACCGTAGCCCATAACCCTAACCCTAACCCTTAACCCCAACACCAACCCTAACGCTAACCCTATCCCTAACCCTAACCGGTACCCCAACGCTAACCCTAACCCTAACCCTAGGTTTAGATGCATATCGATGTGTTTCGACGAGCTGTTTAGGGAGCTTTAGGGTTTAGAAGTGTTTGGAGTGGTTTCATACGATGTAAAGCTGTTTAGTGTGGTTTAAACGCTGGATGGATTTAGAAGGTGTTTGGAGGGGTTCAGAGAGGTAAAGAGTAGTTTGGAATGGTTTGGATTGGTTAGGAGAGGTTTAGAGTGTTTCCATCGCTTTTGATTGATTATGTGTGATTTTGGAGGGCAGTCGAGTGGTTCTGGTGGTTTCGAGATGTTTAGAAGGGTTTGGATGGTTTTCGACGTGTTTAAGGAATTTGGAGAGCTTTGAATTAGTTAGGTGGGTTTTAGATGGGATTAGATTGGGAAGAGGTGTTTAGAGGACTTTAGGCGTGTTTTAATCCATTTTAAGGGTTTTAATGGGATTCGGTGGGGATTGGAACGTTTATGCGGGTTTAGAGATGTTTTGCCGGCAATATTGTTTAGCGTCGTTTAGACGGCTTTAGGGTGCGATAGAGACGTATAAAGCTGTTTTGAGGCGTGAACAGTTGCTTAGAATCGTGTAAAGCGGTTTTAAGGTGTATACAACCAGAACCATAACCCTAAACCTAATCTTAACCCTAACCCTAACCCTAACCCTAACCCTAACCCTAACCCTAACCCTAACCCTAACCCTAACCGTAACCGTAACCCTAACTCTAACCCTAACCCTAACCCTAAACCCAACCCTAACGCTAACCCTATGCCTAACCCTAACCCTAACCCTAACCCTAACCCTAACCCTAACCCTAATTCTAACCGTAACCGTAACTCTAACCCTAACCCTAACCCTAACCCTAACCCCAAACCCAACCCTAACGCTAACCCTATGCCTAACCCTAACCCTAACACTAACCCTAACCCTAACCCTAACACTAACCCTAAGCCTAACCCTAACCCTAACCCTAACCCTAACCCTAACCCTAACCCTAACGCTAACCCTAACCCTCACGCTCACCCTAACCCTAACCCTAACCGTAGCCCATAACCCTAACCCTAACCCTAACCCCAACACCAACCCTAACGCTAACCCTATCCCTAACCCTAACCGGTACCCCAACGCTAAACGTAACCCTAACCCTAGGTTTAGATGCATATCGATGTGTTTCGACGAGCTGTTTAGGGAGCTTTAGGGTTTAGAAGTGTTTGGAGTGGTTTCATACGAAGTAAAGCTGTTTAGTGTGGTTTAAACGCCGGATGGATTTAGAAGGTGTTTGGAGGGGTTCAGAGAGATAAAGAGTAGTTTGGAATGGTTTGGATTGGTTAGGAGAGGTTTAGAGTGTTTCCATCGCTTTTGATTGATTATGAGTGATTTTGGAGGGCAGTCGAGTGGTTCTGGTGGTTTCGAGATGTTTAGAAGGGTTTGGATGGTTTTCGACGTGTTTAAGGAATTTGGAGAGGTTTGAATTAGTTAGGTGGGTTTTAGATGGGATTAGATTGGGAAGAGGTGTTTAGAGGACTTTAGGCGTGTTTTAATCCATTTTAAGGGTTTTAATGGGATTCGGTGGGGATTGGAACGTTTATGCGGGTTTAGAGATGTTTTGCCGGCAATATTGTTTAGCGTCGTTTAGACGGCTTTAGGGTGGGATAAAGACGTATAAAGCTGTTTTGAGGCGTGAACAGTTGCTTAGAATCGTGTAAAGCGGTTTTAAGGTGTATACAACCAGAAACATAACCCTAAACCTAATCTTAACCCTAACCCTAACCCTAACCCTAGCCGTAACCCTAACCCTAACCCTAACCCTAACCCCAAACCCAACCCTAACGCTAACCCTATGCCTAACCCTAACCCTAACACTAACCCTAACCCTAACCCTAACCCTAACCCCAAACCGAACCCTAACCCTAACCCTAACCCTAAGCCTAACCCTAACCCTAACCCTAACCCTAACCCTAACCCTAACGCTAACCATAACCCTCACGCTCACCCTAACCCTAACCCTAACCGTAGCCCATAACCCTAACCCTAACCCTAAACCCAAAACCAACCCTAACGCTAACCCTATCCCTAACCCTAACCGGTACCCCAACGCTAACCCTAACCCTAACCCTAGGTTTAGATGCATATCGATGTGTTTCGACGAGCTGTTTAGGGAGCTTTAGGGTTTAGAAGTGTTTGGAGTGGTTTCATACGATGTAAAGCTGTTTAGTGTGGTTTAAACGCTGGATGGATTTAGAAGGTGTTTGGAGGGGTTCAGAGAGGTAAAGAGTAGTTTGGAATGGTTTGGATTGGTTAGGAGAGGTTTAGAGTGTTTCCATCGCTTTTGATTGATTATGAGTGATTTTGGAGGGCAGTCGAGTGGTTCTGGTGGTTTCGAGATGTTTAGAAGGGTTTGGATGGTTTTCGACGTGTTTAAGGAATTTGGAGAGGTTTGAATTAGTTAGGTGGGTTTTAGATGGGATTAGATTGGGAAGAGGTGTTTAGAGGACTTTAGGCGTGTTTTAATCCATTTTAAGGGTTTTAATGGGATTCGGTGGGGATTGGAACGTTTATGCGGGTTTAGAGATGTTTTGCCGGCAATATTGTTTAGCGTCGTTTAGACGGCCTTAGGGTGGGATAGAGACGTATAAAGCTGTTTTGAGGCGTGAACAGTTGCTTAGAATCGTGTAAAGCGGTTTTAAGGTGTATACAACCAGAACCATAACCCTAAACCTAATCTTAACCCTAACCCTAACCCCAACCCTAACCCTAACCCTAACCCTAACCCTAACCCTAACCCTAACCCTAACCCTAACCCTAACCCTAAACCTAACCGTAACCCTAACTCTAACCCTAACCCTAACCCCAAACCCAACCCTAACGCTAACCCTATGCCTAACCCTAACCCTAACACTAACCCTAACCCTAACCCTAACCCTAACCCTAAACCTAACCCTTACCCTAACCCTAACCGTAACCCTAACCCTAACCCTAACCCCAAACCCAACCCTAACGCTAACCCTATGGCTAACCCTAACCCTAACACTAACCCTAACCCTAACCCTAACCCTAACCCTAAGCCTAACCCTAACCCTAACCCTAACCCTAACCCTAACCCTAACGCTAACCCTAACCCTCACGCTCACCCTAACCCTAACCCTAACCGTAGCCCATAACCCTAACCCTAACCCTAACCCTAACCCCAACACCAACCCTAACGCTAACCCTATCCCTAACCCTAACCGGTACCCCAACGCTAACCCTAACCCTAACCCTAGGTTTAGATGCATATTGATGTGTTTCGACGAGCTGTTTAGGGGGCTTTAGGGTTTAGAAGTGTTTGGAGTGGTTTCATACGATGTAAAGCTGTTTAGTGTGGTTTAAACGCTGGATGGATTTAGAAGGTGTTTGGAGGGGTTCAGAGAGGTAAAGAGTAGTTTGGAATGGTTTGGATTGGTTAGGAGAGGTTTAGAGTGTTTCCATCGCTTTTGATTGATTATGAGTGATTTTGGAGGGCAGTCGAGTGGTTCTGGTGGTTTCGAGATGTTTAGAAGGGTTTGGATGGTTTTCGACGTGTTTAAGGAATTTGGAGAGGTTTGAATTAGTTAGGTGGGTTTTAGATGGGATTAGATTGGGAAGAGGTGTTTAGAGGACTTTAGGCGTGTTTTAATCCATTTTAAGGGTTTTAATGGGATTCGGTGGGGATTGGAACGTTTATGCGGGTTTAGAGATGTTTTGCCGGCAATATTGTTTAGCGTCGTTTAGACGGCTTTAGGGTGGGATAGAGACGTATAAAGCTGTTTTGAGGCGTGAACAGTTGCTTACAATCGTGTAAAGCGGTTTTAAGGTGTATACAACCAGAAACATAACCCTAAACCTAATCTTAACCCTAACCCTAACCCTAACCCTCGCCGTAACCCTAACCCTAACCCTAACCCTAACCCTAACCCCAAACCCAACCCTAACGCTAACCCTATGCCTAACCCTAACCCTAACACTAACCCTAACCCTAACCCTAACCCTAACCCTAAACCTAACCCTTACCCTAACCCTAACCGTAACCCTAACCCTAACCCTAACCCCAAACCCAACCCTAACGCTAACCCTATGGCTAACCCTAACCCTAACACTAACCCTAACCCTAACCCTAACCCTAACCCTAAGCCTAACCCTAACCCTAACCCTAACCCTAACCCTAACGCTAACCCTAACCCTCACGCTCACCCTAACCCTAACCCTAACCGTAGCCCATAACCCTAACCCTAACCCTAACCCTAACCCCAACACCAACCCTAACGCTAACCCTATCCCTAACCCTAACCGGTACCCCAACGCTAACCCTAACCCTAACCCTAGGTTTAGATGCATATTGATGTGTTTCGACGAGCTGTTTAGGGAGCTTTAGGGTTTAGAAGTGTTTGGAGTGGTTTCATACGATGTAAAGCTGTTTAGTGTGGTTTAAACGCTGGATGGATTTAGAAGGTGTTTGGAGGGGTTCAGAGAGGTAAAGAGTAGTTTGGAATGGTTTGGATTGGTTAGGAGAGGTTTAGAGTGTTTCCATCGCTTTTGATTGATTATGAGTGATTTTGGAGGGCAGTCGAGTGGTTCTGGTGGTTTCGAGATGTTTAGAAGGGTTTGGATGGTTTTCGACGTGTTTAAGGAATTTGGAGAGGTTTGAATTAGTTAGGTGGGTTTTAGATGGGATTAGATTGGGAAGAGGTGTTTAGAGGACTTTAGGCGTGTTTTAATCCATTTTAAGGGTTTTAATGGGATTCGGTGGGGATTGGAACGTTTATGCGGGTTTAGAGATGTTTTGCCGGCAATATTGTTTAGCGTCGTTTAGACGGATTTAGGGTGGGATAGAGACGTATAAAGCTGTTTTGAGGCGTGAACAGTTGCTTAGAATCGTGTAAAGCGGTTTTAAGGTGTATACAACCAGAACCATAACCCTAAACCTAATCTTAACCCTAACCCTAACCCTAACCCTAACCCTAACCCTAACCCTAACCCTAACCCTAACCGTAACCCTAACTCTAACCCTAACCCTAACCCTAAACCCAACCCTAACGCTAACCCTATGCCTAACCCTAACCCTAACACTAACCCTAACCCTAACCCTAACCCTAAACCTAACCCTAAACCTAACCCTCACCTTAACCCTAACCCTAACCCTAACCCTAACCCTAACCCTAACCCTAACCCTAACCCTAACCCTAACCCTAATCCTAACCCTAACCCTAACCCTAACCCTAACCCTAAACCTAACCCTCACCTTAACCCTAACCCTAACCGTAACCATAACCGTAACCCTAACCCTAACCCTAACCCTAACCCCAAACCCAACCCTAACGCTAACCCTATGCCTAACCCTAACCCTAACACTAACCCTAACCCTAACCCTAACCCTAACACTAACCCTAAGCCTAACCCTAACCCTAACCCTCACGCTCACCCAAACCCTAACCCTAACCGTAACCCATAACCCTAACCCTAACCCTAACCCCAACCCCAACCCTAACGCTAACCCTATCCCGAACCCTAACCCGTACCCCAATGCTAACCCTAACCCTAACCCTAGGTTTAGATGCATATCGATGTGTTTCGACGAGCTGTTTAGGGAGCTTTAGGGTTTAGAAGTGTTTGGAGTGGTTTCATACGATGTAAAGCTGTTTAGTGTGGTTTAAACGCTGGATGGATTTAGAAGGTGTTTGGAGGGGTTCAGAGAGGTAAAGAGTAGTTTGGAATGGTTTGGATTGGTTAGGAGAGGTTTAGAGTGTTTCCATCGTTTTGATTGATTATGAGTGATTTTGGAGGGCAGTCGAGTGGTTCTGGTGGTTTCGAGATGTTTAGAAGGGTTTGGATGGTTTTCGACGTGTTTAAGGAATTTGGAGAGGTTTGAATTAGTTAGGTGGGTTTTAGATGGGATTAGATTGGGAAGAGGTGTTTAGAGGACTTTAGGCGTGTTTTAATCCATTTTAAGGGTTTTAATGGGATTCGGTGGGGATTGGAACGTTTATGCGGGTTTAGAGATGTTTTGCCGGCAATATTGTTTAGCGTCGTTTAGACGGCTTTAGGGTGGGATAGAGACGTATAAAGCTGTTTTGAGGCGTGAACAGTTGCTTAGAATCGTGTAAAGCGGTTTTAAGGTGTATACAACCAGAACCATAACCCTAAACCTAATCTTAACCCTAACCCTAACCCTAACCCTAACCCTAACCCTAACCCTAACCCTAACCCTAACCCTAACCGTAACCGTAACCCTAACTCTAACCCTAACCCTAACCCTAAACCCAACCCTAACGCTAACCCTATGCCTAACCCTAACCCTAACACTAACCCTAACCCTAACCCTAACCCTAAACCTAACCCTAAACCTAACCCTCACCTTAACCCTAACCCTAACCCTAACCCTAACCCTAACCCTAACCCTAACCCTAACCCTAACCCTAACCCTAACCCTAATCCTAACCCTAACCCTAACCCTAACCCTAACCCTAAACCTAACCCTCACCTTAACCCTAACCCTAACCGTAACCGTAACCGTAACCCTAACCCTAACCCTAACCCTAACCCCAAACCCAACCCTAACGCTAACCCTATGCCTAACCCTAACCCTAACACTAACCCTAACCCTAACCCTAACACTAACCCTAAGCCTAACCCTAACCCTAACCCTCACGCTCACCCAAACCCTAACCCTAACCGTAACCCATAACCCTAACCCTAACCCTAACCCCAACCCCAACCCTAACGCTAACCCTATCCCGAACCCTAACCCGTACCCCAATGCTAACCCTAACCCTAACCCTAGGTTTAGATGCATATCGATGTGTTTCGACGAGCTGTTTAGAGAGCTTTAGGGTTTAGAAGTGTTTGGAGTGGTTTCATACGATGTAAAGCTGTTTGGTGTGGTTTAAACGCTGGATGGATTTAGAAGGTGTTTGGAGGGGTCCAGAGAGGTAAAGAGTAGTTTGGAATGGTTTGGATTGGTTAGGAGAGGTTTAGAGTGTTTACATCGCTTTTGATTGATTATGAGTGATTTTGGAGGGCAGTCGAGTGGTTCTGGTGGTTTCGAGATGTTTAGAAGGGTTTGGATGGTTTTCGACGTGTTTAAGGAATTTAGAGAGGTTTGAATTAGTTAGGTGGGTTTTAGATGGGATTAGATTGGGAAGAGGTGTTTAGAGGACTGTAGGCGTGTTTTAATCCATTTTAAGGGTTTTAATGGGATTCGGTGGGGATTGGAACGTTTATGCGGGTTTAGAGATGTTTTGCCGGCAATATTGTTTAGCGTCGTTTAGACGGTTTTAGGGTGGGATAGAGACGTATAAAGCTGTTTTGAGGCGTGAACAGTTGCTTAGAATCGTGTAAAGCGGTTTTAAGGTGTATACAACCAGAACCATAACCCTAAACCTAATCTTAACCCTAACCCTAACCCTAACCCTAACCCTAACCCTAACCCTAACCCTAACCCTAACCCTAACCCTAACCCTAACCCTAACCCTAACCCTAACCCTAACCCTAACCCTAACCGTAACCGTAACCCTAACTCTAACCCTAACCCTAACCCTAAACCCAACCCTAACGCTAACCCTATGCCTAACCCTAACCCTAACACTAACCCTAACCCTAACCCTAACCCTAAACCTAATCCTAAACCTAACCCTCACCTTAACCCTAACCCTAACCCTAACCCTAACCCTAACCCTAACCCTAACCCTAACCCTAACCCTAACCCTAACCCTAAGCCTAACCCTAACCCTAACCCTAAACCTAATCCTAAACCTAACCCTCACCTTAACCCTAAACCTAACCCTCACCTTAACCCTAACCCTAACCCTAACCCTAACCCTAACACTAACCCTAACCCTAGCCGTAACCCTAACCCTAACCCTAACCCTAACCCTAACCCCAAACCCAACCCTAACGCTAACCCTATGCCTAACCCTAACCCTAACACTAACCCTAACCCTAACCATAACCCTAACACTAACCCTAAGCCTAACCCTAACCCTAACCCTACCCCTAACCCTAAACCTAACCCTAACCCTAACCCTAACCCTAACCCTAACCCTAACCCTAACCCTAACCCCAAACCCAACACTAACGCTAACCCTATGGCTAACCCTAACCCTAACAATAACCCTAACCCTAACCCTAACCCTAACCCTAAGCCTAACCCTAACCCTAACCCTAACCCTAACCCTCACGCTCACCCTAACCCTAACCCTAACCGTAGCCCATAACCCTAACCCTAACCCTAACCCTAACCCCAACACCAACCCTAACGCTAACTCTATCCCTAACCCTAACCGGTACCCCAACGCTAACCCTAACCCTAACCCTAGGTTTAGATGCATATCGATGTGTTTCGACGAGCTGTTTAGGGAGCTTTAGGGTTTAGAAGTGTTTGGAGTGGTTTCATACGATGTAAAGCTGTTTAGTGTGGTTTAAACGCTGGATGGATTTAGAAGGTGTTTGGAGGGGTTCAGAGAGGTAAAGAGTAGTTTGGAATGGTTTGGATTGGTTAGGAGAGGTTTAGAGTGTTTCCATCGCTTTTGATTGATTATGAGTGATTTAGGAGGGCAGTCGAGTGGTTCTGGTGGTTTCGAGATGTTTAGAAGGGTTTGGATGGTTTTCGACGTGTTTAGGGAATTTGGAGAGGTTTGAATTAGTTAGGTGGGTTTTAGATGGGATTAGATTGGGAAGAGGTGTTTAGAGGACCTTAGGCGTGTTTTAATCCATTTTAAGGGTTATAATGGGATTCGGTGGGGATTGGAACGTTTATGCGGGTTTAGAGATGTTTTGCCGGCAATATTGTTTAGCGTCGTTTAGACGGCTTTAGGGTGGGATAGAGACGTATAAAGCTGTTTCGAGGCGTGAACAGTTGCTTAGAATCGTGTAAAGCGGTTTTAAGGTGTATACAACCAGAAACATAACCCTAAACCTAATCTTAACCCTAACCCTAACCCTAACCCTAGCCGTAACCCTAACCCTAACCCTAACCCTAACCCTAACCCCAAACCCAACCCTAACGCTAACCCTATGCCTAACCCTAACCCTAACACTAACCCTAACCCTAACCCTACCCCTAACCCTAAACCTAACCCTAACCCTAACCCTAACCGTAACCCTAACCCTAACCCTAACCCTAACCCCAAACCCAACCCTAACGCTAACCCTATGGCTAACCCTAACCCTAACACTAACCCTAACCCTAACCCTAACCCTAACCCTAAGCCTAACCCTAACCCTAACCCTAACCCTAACGCTAACCCTAACGCTAACCCTAACCCTCACGCTCACCCTAACCCTAACCCTAACCGTAGCCCATAACCCTAACCCTAACCCTAACCCCAACACCAACCCTAACTCTAACCCTATCCCTAACCCTAACCGGTACCCCAACGCTAACCCTAACCCTAACCCTAGGTTTAGTTGCATATCGATGTGTTTCGACGAGCTGTTTAGGGAGCTTTAGGGTTTAGAAGTGTTTGGAGTGGTTTCATACGATGTAAAGCTGTTTAGTGTGGTTTAAACGCTGGATGGATTTAGAAATTGTTTGGAGGGGTTCAGAGAGGTAAAGAGTAGTTTGGAATGGTTTGGATTGGTTAGGAGAGGTTTAGAGTGTTTCCATCGCTTTTGATTGATTATGAGTGATTTTGGAGGGCAGTCGAGTGGTTCTGGTGGTTTCGAGATGTTTAGAAGGGTTTGGATGGTTTTCGACGTGTTTAGGGAATTTGGAGAGGTTTGAATTAGTTAGGTGGGTTTTAGATGGGATTAGATTGGGACGAGGTGTTCAGAGGACTTTAGGCGTGTTTTAATCCATTTTAAGGGTTTTAATGGGATTCGGTGGGGATTGGAACGTTTATGCGGGTTTAGAGATGTTTTGCCGGCAATATTGTTTAGCGTCGTTTAGACGGCTTTAGGGTGGGATAGAGACGTATAAAGCTGTTTTGAGGCGTGAACAGTTGCTTAGAATCGTGTAAAGCGGTTTTAAGGTGTATACAACCAGAAACATAACCCTAAACCTAATCTTAACCCTAACCCTAACCCTAACCCTAGCCGTAACCCTAACCCTAACCGTAACCCTAACCCTAACCCCAAACCCAACCCTAACGCTAACCCTATGCCTAACCCTAACCCTAACACTAACCCTAACCCTAACCCTAACCCTAACCCTAAACCTAACCCTTACCCTAACCCTAACCGTAACCCTAACCCTAACCCTAACCCTAACCCCAAACCCAACCCTAACGCTAACCCTATGGCTAACCCTAACCCTAACACTAACCCTAACCCTAACCCTAACCCTAACCCTAACCCTAACCCTAACCCTAAGCCTAACCCTAACCCTAACGCTAACCCTAACCCTCACGCTCACCCTAACCCTAACCCTAACCGTAGCCCATAACCCTAACCCTCACCCTAACCCCAACACCAACCCTAACGCTAACCCTATGCCTAACCCTAACCCTAACACTAACCCTAACCCTAACCCTACCCCTAACCCTAAACCTAACCCTAACCCTAACCCTAACCGTAACCCTAACCCTAACCCTAACCCTAACCCCAAACCCAACCCTAACGCTAACCCTATGGCTAACCCTAACCCTAACACTAACCCTAACCCTAACCCTAACCCTAACCCTAAGCCTAACCCTAACCCTAACCCTAACCCTAACGCTAACCCTAACGCTAACCCTAACCCTCACGCTCACCCTAACCCTAACCCTAACCGTAGCCCATAACCCTAACCCTAACCCTAACCCCAACACCAACCCTAACTCTAACCCTATCCCTAACCCTAACCGGTACCCCAACGCTAACCCTAACCCTAACCCTAGGTTTAGTTGCATATCGATGTGTTTCGACGAGCTGTTTAGGGAGCTTTAGGGTTTAGAAGTGTTTGGAGTGGTTTCATACGATGTAAAGCTGTTTAGTGTGGTTTAGACGCTGGATGGATTTAGAAATTGTTTGGAGGGGTTCAGAGAGGTAAAGAGTAGTTTGGAATGGTTTGGATTGGTTAGGAGAGGTTTAGAGTGTTTCCATCGCTTTTGATTGATTATGAGTGATTTTGGAGGGCAGTCGAGTGGTTCTGGTGGTTTCGAGATGTTTAGAAGGGTTTGGATGGTTTTCGACGTGTTTAGGGAATTTGGAGAGGTTTGAATTAGTTAGGTGGGTTTTAGATGGGATTAGATTGGGACGAGGTGTTCAGAGGACTTTAGGCGTGTTTTAATCCATTTTAAGGGTTTTAATGGGATTCGGTGGGGATTGGAACGTTTATGCGGGTTTAGAGATGTTTTGCCGGCAATATTGTTTAGCGTCGTTTAGACGGCTTTAGGGTGGGATAGAGACGTATAAAGCTGTTTTGAGGCGTGAACACTTGCTTAGAATCGTGAAAGCGGTTTTAAGGTGTATACAACCAGAACCATAACCCTAAACCTAATCTTAACCCTAACCCTAACCCTAACCCTAACCCTAACCCTAACCCTAACCCTAACCCTAACCCTAACCCTAACCGTAACCGTAACCCTAACTCTAACCCTAACCCTAACCCTAAACCCAACCCTAACGCTAACCCTATGCCTAACCCTAACCCTAACACTAACCCTAACACTAACCCTAACCCTAAACCTAACCCTAAACCTAACCCTCACCTTAACCCTAACCCTAACCCTAACCCTAACCCTAACCCTAACCCTAACCCTAACCCTAACCCTAACCCTAACCCTAACCCTAACCCTAACCCTAACCCTAACCCTAACCCTAACCCTAAACCTAACCCTCACCTTAACCCTAACCCTAACCGTAACCGTAACCGTAACCCTAACCCTAACCCTAACCCTAACCCCAAACCCAACCCTAACGCTAACCCTATGCCTAACCCTAACCCTAACACTAACCCTAACCCTAACCCTAACACTAACCCTAAGCCTAACCCTAACCCTAACGCTAACCCTAACCCTCACGCTCACCCAAACCCTAACCCTAACCGTAACCCATAACCCTAACCCTAACCCTAACCCCAACCCCAACCCTAACGCTAACCCTATCCCGAACCCTAACCCGTACCCCAATGCTAACCCTAACCCTAACCCTAGGTTTAGATGCATATCGATGTGTTTCGACGAGCTGTTTAGAGAGCTTTAGGGTTTAGAAGTGTTTGGAGTGGTTTCATACGATGTAAAGCTGTTTGGTGTGGTTTAAACGCTGGATGGATTTAGAAGGTGTTTGGAGGGGTCCAGAGAGGTAAAGAGTAGTTTGGAATGGTTTGGATTGGTTAGGAGAGGTTTAGAGTGTTTACATCGCTTTTGATTGATTATGAGTGATTTCGGAGGGCAGTCGAGTGGTTCTGGTGGTTTCGAGATGTTTAGAAGGGTTTGGATGGTTTTCGACGTGTTTAAGGAATTTAGAGAGGTTTGAATTAGTTAGGTGGGTTTTAGATGGGATTAGATTGGGAAGAGGTGTTTAGAGGACTTTAGGCGTGTTTTAATCCATTTTAAGGGTTTTAATGGGATTCGGTGGGGATTGGAACGTTTATGCGGGTTTAGAGATGTTTTGCCGGCAATATTGTTTAGCGTCGTTTAGACGGTTTTAGGGTGGGATAGAGACGTATAAAGCTGTTTTGAGGCGTGAACAGTTGCTTAGAATCGTGTAAAGCGGTTTTAAGGTGTATACAACCAGAACCATAACCCTAAACCTAATCTTAACCCTAACCCTAACCCTAACCCTAACCCTAACCCTAACCCTAACCCTAACCCTAACCCTAACCCTAACCCTAACCCTAACCCCAACCCCTAACCCTAAACCTAACCCTAACCCTAACCCTAACCGTAACCCTAACCCTAACCCTAAGCCTAACCCCAAACCCAACCCTAACGCTAACCCTATGGCTAACCCTAACCCTAACACTAACCCTAACCCTAACCCTAACCCTAACCCTAAGCCTAACCCTAACCCTAACCCTAACCCTAACGCTAACCCTAAACCTACCCCTAACCCTAAACCTAACCCTAACCCTAACCCTAACCGTAACCCTAACCCTAACCCTAACCCTAACCCCAACCCCAACCCTAACACTAACCCTATCCCGAACCCTAACCCGTACCCCAATGCTAACCCTAACCCTAACCCTAGGTTTAGATGCATATCGATGTGTTTCGACGAGCTGTTTAGAGAGCTTTAGGGTTTAGAAGTGTTTGGAGTGGTTTCATACGATGTAAAGCTGTTTGGTGTGGTTTAAACGCTGGATGGATTTAGAAGGTGTTTGGAGGGGTTCAGAGAGGTAAAGAGTAGTTTGGAATGGTTTGGATTGGTTAGGAGAGGTTTAGAGTGTTTACATCGCTTTTGATTGATTATGAGAGATATTGGAGGGCAGTCGAGTGGTTCTGGTGGTTTCGAGATGTTTAGAAGGGTTTGGATGGTTTTCGGCGTGTTTAAGGAATTTGGAGAGGTTTGAATTAGTTAGGTGGGTTTTAGATGGGATTAGATTGGGAAGAGGTGTTTAGAGGACTTTAGGCGTGTTTTAATCCATTTTAAGGGTTTTAATGGGATTCGGTGGGGATTGGAACGTTTATGCGGGTTTAGAGATGTTTTGCCGGCAATATTGTTTAGCGTCGTTTAGACGGCTTTAGGGTGGGATAGAGACGTATAAAGCTGTTTCGAGGCGTGAACAGTTGCTTAGAATCGTGTAAAGCGGTTTTAAGGTGTATACAACCAGAACCATAACCCTAAACCTAATCTTAACCCTAACCCTAACCCTAACCCTAACCCTAACCCTAACCCTAACCCTAACCCTAACCCTAACCGTAACCGTAACCCTAACTCTAACCCTAACCCTAACCCTAAACCCAACCCTAACGCTAACCCTATGCCTAACCCTAACCCTAACACTAACCCTAACCCTAACCCTAACCCTAAACCTAACCCTAAACCTAACCCTCACCTTAACCCTAACCCTAACCCTAACCCTAACCCTAAACCTAACCCTAACCCTAACCCTAACCCTAACCCTAACCCTAATCCTAACCCTAACCCTAACCCTAACCCTAACCCTAAACCTAACCCTCACCTTAACCCTAACCCTAACCGTAACCGTAACCGTAACCCTAACCCTAACCCTAACCCTAACCCCAAACCCAACCCTAACGCTAACCCTATGCCTAACCCTAACCCTAACACTAACCCTAACCCTAACCCTAACACTAACCCTAAGCCTAACCCTAACCCTAACCCTCACGCTCACCCAAACCCTAACCCTAACCGTAACCCATAACCCTAACCCTAACCCTAACCCCAACCCCAACCCTAACGCTAACCCTATCCCGAACCCTAACCCGTACCCCAATGCTAACCCTAACCCTAACCCTAGGTTTAGATGCATATCGATGTGTTTCGACGAGCTGTTTAGAGAGCTTTAGGGTTTAGAAGTGTTTGGAGTGGTTTCATACGATGTAAAG
Organism: Raja brachyura; assembly: GCA_963514005.1. The sequence goes on from CAUPSL010000001.1 coordinate 2,923,313, forward strand.
CTGTTTGGTGTGGTTTAAACGCTGGATGGATTTAGAAGGTGTTTGGAGGGGTCCAGAGAGGTAAAGAGTAGTTTGGAATGGTTTGGATTGGTTAGGAGAGGTTTAGAGTGTTTACATCGCTTTTGATTGATTATGAGTGATTTTGGAGGGCAGTCGAGTGGTTCTGGTGGTTTCGAGATGTTTAGAAGGGTTTGGATGGTTTTCGACGTGTTTAAGGAATTTAGAGAGGTTTGAATTAGTTAGGTGGGTTTTAGATGGGATTAGATTGGGAAGAGGTGTTTAGAGGACTTTAGGCGTGTTTTAATCCATTTTAAGGGTTTTAATGGGATTCGGTGGGGATTGGAACGTTTATGCGGGTTTAGAGATGTTTTGCCGGCAATATTGTTTAGCGTCGTTTAGACGGTTTTAGGGTGGGATAGAGACGTATAAAGCTGTTTTGAGGCGTGAACAGTTGCTTAGAATCGTGTAAAGCGGTTTTAAGGTGTATACAACCAGAACCATAACCCTAAACCTAATCTTAACCCTAACCCTAACCCTAACCCTAACCCTAACCCTAACCCTAACCCTAACCCTAACCCTAACCCTAACCCTAACCCTAACCCTAACCCTAACCCTAACCCTAACCCTAACCGTAACCGTAACCCTAACTCTAACCCTAACCCTAACCCTAAACCCAACCCTAACGCTAACCCTATGCCTAACCCTAACCCTAACACTAACCCTAACCCTAACCCTAACCCTAAACCTAATCCTAAACCTAACCCTCACCTTAACCCTAACCCTAACCCTAACCCTAACCCTAACCCTAACCCTAACCCTAACCCTAAGCCTAACCCTAACCCTAACCCTAACCCTAACCCTAACCCTAACCCTAACCCTAACCCTAAACCTAACCCTCACCTTAACCCTAACCCTAACCGTAACCGTAACCGTAACCCTAACCCTAACCCTAACCCTAACCCCAAACCCAACCCTAACGCTAACCCTATGCCTAACCCTAACCCTAACACTAACCCTAACACTAACCCTAACACTAACCCTAAGCCTAACCCTAACCCTAACGCTAACCCTAACCCTCACGCTCACCCAAACCCTAACCCTAACCGTAACCCATAACCCTAACCCTAACCCTAACCCCAACCCCAACCCTAACGCTAACCCTATCCCGAACCCTAACCCGTACCCCAATGCTAACCCTAACCCTAACCCTAGGTTTAGATGCATATCGATGTGTTTCGACGAGCTGTTTAGAGAGCTTTAGGGTTTAGAAGTGTTTGGAGTGGTTTCATACGATGTAAAGCTGTTTGGTGTGGTTTAAACGCTGGATGGATTTAGAAGGTGTTTGGAGGGGTCCAGAGAGGTAAAGAGTAGTTTGGAATGGTTTGGATTGGTTAGGAGAGGTTTAGAGTGTTTACATCGCTTTTGATTGATTATGAGAGATATTAGAGGGCAGTCGAGTGGTTCTGGTGGTTTCGAGATGTTTAGAAGGGTTTGGATGGTTTTCGACGTGTTTAAGGAATTTGGAGAGGTTTGAATTAGTTAGGTGGGTTTTAGATGGGATTAGATTGGGAAGAGGTGTTTAGAGGACCTTAGGCGTGTTTTAATCCATTTTAAGGGTTTTAATGGGATTCGGTGGGGATTGGAACGTTTATGCGGGTTTAAAGATGTTTTGCGGGCAATATTGTTTAGCGTCGTTTAGACGGCTTTAGGGTGGGATAGAGACGTATAAAGCTGTTTCGAGGCGTGAACAGTTGCTTAGAATCGTGTAAAGCGGTTTTAAGGTGTATACAACCAGAAACATAACCCTATGCCTAACCCTAACCCTAACACTAACCCTAACCCTAGCCGTAACCCTAACCCTAACCCTAACCCTAACCCTAACCCCAAACCCAACCCTAACGCTAACCCTATGCCTAACCCTAACCCTAACACTAACCCTAACCCTAACCATAACCCTAACACTAACCCTAAGCCTAACCCTAAACCTAACCCTACCCCTAACCCTAACCCTAACCCTAACCCTAACCCTAACCCTAACCCTAACCCTAACCCTAACCCTAACCCCAAACCCAACCCTAACGCTAACCCTATGGCTAACCCTAACCCTAACAATAACCCTAACCCTAACCCTAACCCTAACCCTAAGCCTAACCCTAACCCTAACCCTAACCCTAACCCTCACGCTCACCCTAACCCTAACCCTAACCGTAGCCCATAACCCTAACCCTAACCCTAACCCTAACCCCAACACCAACCCTAACGCTAACTCTATCCCTAACCCTAACCGGTACCCCAACGCTAACCCTAACCCTAACCCTAGGTTTAGATGCATATCGATGTGTTTCGACGAGCTGTTTAGGGAGCTTTAGGGTTTAGAAGTGTTTGGAGTGGTTTCATACGATGTAAAGCTGTTTAGTGTGGTTTAAACGCTGGATGGATTTAGAAGGTGTTTGGAGGGGTTCAGAGAGGTAAAGAGTAGTTTGGAATGGTTTGGATTGGTTAGGAGAGGTTTAGAGTGTTTCCATCGCTTTTGATTGATTATGAGTGATTTAGGAGGGCAGTCGAGTGGTTCTGGGGGTTTCGAGATGTTTAGAAGGGTTTGGATGGTTTTCGACGTGTTTAAGGAATTTGGAGAGGTTTGAATTAGTTAGGTGGGTTTTAGATGGGATTAGATTGGGAAGAGGTGTTTAGAGGACCTTAGGCGTGTTTTAATCCATTTTAAGGGTTTTAATGGGATTCGGTGGGGATTGGAACGTTTATGCGGGTTTAAAGATGTTTTGCGGGCAATATTGTTTAGCGTCGTTTAGACGGCTTTAGGGTGGGATAGAGACGTATAAAGCTGTTTCGAGGCGTGAACAGTTGCTTAGAATCGTGTAAAGCGGTTTTAAGGTGTATACAACCAGAAACATAACCCTATGCCTAACCCTAACCCTAACACTAACCCTAACCCTAGCCGTAACCCTAACCCTAACCCTAACCCTAACCCTAACCCCAAACCCAACCCTAACGCTAACCCTATGCCTAACCCTAACCCTAACACTAACCCTAACCCTAACCATAACCCTAACACTAACCCTAAGCCTAACCCTAACCCTAACCCTACCCCTAACCCTAACCCTAACCCTAACCCTAACCCTAACCCTAACCCTAACCCTAACCCTAACCCTAACCCCAAACCCAACCCTAACGCTAACCCTATGGCTAACCCTAACCCTAACAATAACCCTAACCCTAACCCTAACCCTAACCCTAAGCCTAACCCTAACCCTAACCCTAACCCTAACCCTCACGCTCACCCTAACCCTAACCCTAACCGTAGCCCATAACCCTAACCCTAACCCTAACCCTAACCCCAACACCAACCCTAACGCTAACTCTATCCCTAACCCTAACCGGTACCCCAACGCTAACCCTAACCCTAACCCTAGGTTTAGATGCATATCGATGTGTTTCGACGAGCTGTTTAGGGAGCTTTAGGGTTTAGAAGTGTTTGGAGTGGTTTCATACGATGTAAAGCTGTTTAGTGTGGTTTAAACGCTGGATGGATTTAGAAGGTGTTTGGAGGGGTTCAGAGAGGTAAAGAGTAGTTTGGAATGGTTTGGATTGGTTAGGAGAGGTTTAGAGTGTTTCCATCGCTTTTGATTGATTATGAGTGATTTAGGAGGGCAGTCGAGTGGTTCTGGGGGTTTCGAGATGTTTAGAAGGGTTTGGATGGTTTTCGACGTGTTTAGGGAATTTGGAGAGGTTTGAATTAGTTAGGTGGGTTTTAGATGGGATTAGATTGGGAAGAGGTGTTTAGAGGACCTTAGGCGTGTTTTAATCCATTTTAAGGGTTATAATGGGATTCGGTGGGGATTGGAACGTTTATGCGGGTTTAGAGATGTTTTGCCGGCAATATTGTTTAGCGTCGTTTAGACGGCTTTAGGGTGGGATAGAGACGTATAAAGCTGTTTCGAGGCGTGAACAGTTGCTTAGAATCGTGTAAAGCGGTTTTAAGGTGTATACAACCAGAAACATAACCCTAAACCTAATCTTAACCCTAACCCTAACCCTAACCCTAGCCGTAACCCTAACCCTAACCCTAACCCTAACCCTAACCCCAAACCCAACCCTAACGCTAACCCTATGCCTAACCCTAACCCTAACACTAACCCTAACCCTAACCCTACCCCTAACCCTAAACCTAACCCTAACCCTAACCCTAACCGTAACCCTAACCCTAACCCTAACCCTAACCCCAAACCCAACCCTAACGCTAACCCTATGGCTAACCCTAACCCTAACACTGACCCTAACCCTAACCCTAACCCTAACCCTAAGCCTAACCCTAACCCTAACCCTAACGCTAACCCTAACGCTAACCCTAACCCTCACGCTCACCCTAGCCCTAACCCTAACCGTAGCCCATAACCCTAACCCTAACCCTAACCCCAACACCAACCCTAACTCTAACCCTATCCCTAACCCTAACCGGTACCCCAACGCTAACCCTAACCCTAACCCTAGGTTTAGTTGCATATCGATGTGTTTCGACGAGCTGTTTAGGGAGCTTTAGGGTTTAGAAGTGTTTGGAGTGGTTTCATACGATGTAAAGCTGTTTAGTGTGGTTTAAACGCTGGATGGATTTAGAAGGTGTTTGGAGGGGTTCAGAGAGGTAAAGAGTAGTTTGGAATGGTTTGGATTGGTTAGGAGAGGTTTAGAGTGTTTCCATCGCTTTTGATTGATTATGAGTGATTTTGGAGGGCAGTCGAGTGGTTCTGGTGGTTTCGAGATGTTTAGAAGGGTTTGGATGGTTTTCGACGTGTTTAGGGAATTTGGAGAGGTTTGAATTAGTTAGGTGGGTTTTAGATGGGATTAGATTGGGACGAGGTGTTCAGAGGACTTTAGGCGTGTTTTAATCCATTTTAAGGGTTTTAATGGGATTCGGTGGGGATTGGAACGTTTATGCGGGTTTAGAGATGTTTTGCCGGCAATATTGTTTAGCGTCGTTTAGACGGCTTTAGGGTGGGGTAGAGACGTATAAAGCTGTTTTGAGGCGTGAACACTTGCTTAGAATCGTGAAAGCGGTTTTAAGGTGTATACAACCAGAACCATAACCCTAAACCTAATCTTAACCCTAACCCTAACCCTAACCCTAACCCTAACCCTAACCCTAACCCTAACCCTAACCCTAACCCTAACCCTAACCGTAACCGTAACCCTAACTCTAACCCTAACCCTAACCCTAAACCCAACCCTAACGCTAACCCTATGCCTAACCCTAACCCTAACACTAACCCTAACCCTAACCCTAACCCTAAACCTAACCCTAAACCTAACCATCACCTTAACCCTAACCCTAACCCTAACCCTAACCCTAACCCTAACCCTAACCCTAACCCTAACCCTAACCCTAACCCTAACCCTAACCCTAACCCTAACCCTAAACCTAACCCTCACCTTAACCCTAACCCTAACCGTAACCGTAACCGTAACCCTAACCCTAACCCTAACCCTAACCCCAAACCCAACCCTAACGCTAACCCTATGCCTAACCCTAACCCTAACACTAACCCTAACCCTAACCCTAACACTAACCCTAAGCCTAACCCTAACCCTAACGCTAACCCTAACCCTCACGCTCACCCAAACCCTAACCCTAACCGTAACCCATAACCCTAACCCTAACCCTAACCCCAACCCCAACCCTAACGCTAACCCTATCCCGAACCCTAACCCGTACCCCAATGCTAACCCTAACCCTAACCCTAGGTTTAGATGCATATCGATGTGTTTCGACGAGCTGTTTAGAGAGCTTTAGGGTTTAGAAGTGTTTGGAGTGGTTTCATACGATGTAAAGCTGTTTGGTGTGGTTTAAACGCTGGATGGATTTAGAAGGTGTTTGGAGGGGTCCAGAGAGGTAAAGAGTAGTTTGGAATCGTTTGGATTGGTTAGGAGAGGTTTAGAGTGTTTACATCGCTTTTGATTGATTATGAGTGATTTTGGAGGGCAGTCGAGTGGTTCTGGTGGTTTCGAGATGTTTAGAAGGGTTTGGATGGTTTTCGACGTGTTTAAGGAATTTAGAGAGGTTTGAATTAGTTAGGTGGGTTTTAGATGGGATTAGATTGGGAAGAGGTGTTTAGAGGACTTTAGGCGTGTTTTAATCCATTTTAAGGGTTTTAATGGGATTCGGTGGGGATTGGAACGTTTATGCGGGATAGAGATGTTTTGCCGGCAATATTGTTTAGCGTCGTTTAGACGGTTTTAGGGTGGGATAGAGACGTATAAAGCTGTTTTGAGGCGTGAACAGTTGCTTAGAATCGTGTAAAGCGGTTTTAAGGTGTATACAACCAGAACCATAACCCTAAACCTAATCTTAACCCTAACCCTAACCCTAACCCTAACCCTAACCCTAACCCTAACCCTAACCCTAACCCTAACCCTAACCCTAACCCTAACCCTAACCCTAACCCTAACCCTAACCCTAACCGTAACCGTAACCCTAACTCTAACCCTAACCCTAACCCTAAACCCAACCCTAACGCTAACCCTATGCCTAACCCTAACCCTAACACTAACCCTAACCCTAACCCTAACCCTAAACCTAATCCTAAACCTAACCCTCACCTTAACCCTAACCCTAACCCTAACCCTAACCCTAACCCTAACACTAACCCTAACCCTAAGCCTAACCCTAACCCTAACCCTAACCCTAACCCTAACCCTAACCCTAACCCTAAACCTAACCCTAACCCTAACCGTAACCGTAACCGTAACCCTAACCCTAACCCTAACCCCAAACCCAACCCTAACGCTAACCCTATGCCTAACCCTAACCCTAACACTAACCCTAACACTAACCCTAACACTAACCCTAAGCCTAACCCTAACCCTAACGCTAACCCTAACCCTCACGCTCACCCAAACCCTAACCCTAACCGTAACCCATAACCCTAACCCTAACCCTAACCCCAACCCCAACCCTAACGCTAACCCTATCCCGAACCCTAACCCGTACCCCAATGCTAACCCTAACCCTAACCCTAGATTTAGATGCATATCGATGTGTTTCGACGAGCTGTTTAGAGAGCTTTAGGGTTTAGAAGTGTTTGGAGTGGTTTCATACGATGTAAAGCTGTTTGGTGTGGTTTAAACGCTGGATGGATTTAGAAGGTGTTTGGAGAGGTCCAGAGAGGTAAAGAGTAGTTTGGAATGGTTTGGATTGGTTAGGAGAGGTTTAGAGTGTTTACATCGCTTTTGATTGATTATGAGAGATATTAGAGGGCAGTCGAGTGGTTCTGGTGGTTTCGAGATGTTTAGAAGGGTTTGGATGGTTTTCGACGTGTTTAAGGAATTTGGAGAGGTTTGAATTAGTTAGGTGGGTTTTAGATGGGATTAGATTGGGAAGAGGTGTTTAGAGGACCTTAGGCGTGTTTTAATCCATTTTAAGGGTTTTAATGGGATTCGGTGGGGATTGGAACGTTTATGCGGGTTTAGAGATGTTTTGCCGGCAATATTGTTTAGCGTCGTTTAGACGGCTTTAGGGTGGGATAGAGACGTATAAAGCTGTTTCGAGGCGTGAACAGTTGCTTAGAATCGTGTAAAGCGGTTTTAAGGTGTATACAACCAGAAACATAACCCTAAACCTAATCTTAACCCTAACCCTAACCCTAACCCTAGCCGTAACCCTAACCCTAACCCTAACCCTAACCCTAACCCCAAACCCAACCCTAACGCTAACCCTATGCCTAACCCTAACCCTAACACTAACCCTAACCCTAACCCTAACACTAACCCTAAGCCTAACCCTAACCCTACCCCTAACCCTAAACCTAACCCTAACCCTAACCCTAACCGTAACCCTAACCCTAACCCTAAGCCTAACCCCAAACCCAACCCTAACGCTAACCCTATGGCTAACCCTAACCCTAACACTAACCCTAACCCTAACCCTAACCCTAACCATAAGCCTAACCCTAACCCTAACCCTAACCCTAACGCTAACCCTAACCCTACCCCTAACCCTAAACCTAACCCTAACCCTAACCCTAACCGTAACCCTAACCCTAACCCTAACCCTAACCCCAACCCCAACCCTAACGCTAACCCTATCCCGAACCCTAACCCGTACCCCAATGCTAACCCTAACCCTAACCCTAGGTTTAGATGCATATCGATGTGTTTCGACGAGCTGTTTAGAGAGCTTTAGGGTTTAGAAGTGTTTGGAGTGGTTTCATACGATGTAAAGCTGTTTGGTGTGGTTTAAACGCTGGATGGATTTAGAAGGTGTTTGGAGGGGTCCAGAGAGGTAAAGAGTAGTTTGGAATGGTTTGGATTGGTTAGGAGAGGTTTAGAGTGTTTACATCGCTTTTGATTGATTATGAGAGATATTGGAGGGCAGTCGAGTGGTTCTGGTGGTTTCGAGATGTTTAGAAGGGTTTGGATGGTTTTCGGCGTGTTTAAGGAATTTGGAGAGGTTTGAATTAGTTAGGTGGGTTTTAGATGGGATTAGATTGGGAAGAGGTGTTTAGAGGACTTTAGGCGTGTCTTAATCCATTTTAAGGGTTTTAATGGGATTCGGTGGGGATTGGAACGTTTATGCGGGTTTAGAGATGTTTTGCCAGCAATATTGTTTAGCGTCGTTTAGACGGCTTTAGGGTGGGATAGAGACGTATAGAGCTGTTTCGAGGCGTGAACAGTTGCTTAGAATCGTGTAAAGCGGTGTTAAGGTGTATACAACCAGAAACATAACCCTAAACCTAATCTTAACCCTAACCCTAACCCTAACCCTAACCCTAACCCTAACCCTAACCCTAACCCTAACCCTCACCCTAACCCTAACCCTAACCGTAACCGTAACCCTAACTCTAACCCTAACCCTAACCCTAAACCCAACCCTAACGCTAACCCTATGCCTAACCCTAACCCTAACACTAACCCTAACCCTAACCCTAACCCTTAACCTAACCCTAAACCTAACCCTCACCCTAACCCTAACCCTAACCCTAACCCTAACCCTAACCCTAACCCTAACCCTAACCCTAACCCTAACCCTAACCCTAACCCTAAACCTAACCCTCACCTTAACCCTAACCCTAACCCTAACCCTAACCCTAACCCTAAACCTAACCCTCACCTTAACCCTAACCCTAACCCTAACCGTAACACTAACCCTAACCCTAACCCCAAACCCAACCCTAACGCTAACCCTATGCCAAACCCTAACCCTAACACTAACCCTAACCCTAACCCTAACACTAACCCTAAGCCTAACCCTAACCCTAACGCTAACCCTAACCCTCACGCTCACCCTAACCCTAACCCTAACCGTAACCCATAACCCTAACCCTAACCCTAACCCCAACCCCAACCCTAACGCTAACCCTATCCCGAACCCTAACCCGTACCGCAATGCTAACCCTAACCCTAACCCTAGGTTTAGATGCATATCGATGTGTTTCGACGAGCTGTTTAGAGAGCTTTAGGGTTTAGAAGTGTTTGGAGTGGTTTCATACGATGTAAAGCTGTTTGGTGTGGTTTAAACGCTGGATGGATTTAGAAGGTGTTTGGAGGGGTCCAGAGAGGTAAAGAGTAGTTTGGAATGGTTTGGATTGGTTAGGAGAGGTTTAGAGTGTTTACATCGCTTTTGATTGATTATGAGAGATATTGGAGGGCAGTCGAGTGGTTCTGGTGGTTTCGAGATGTTTAGAAGGGTTTGGATGGTTTTCGACGTGTTTAGGGAATTTGGAGAGGTTTGAATTAGTTAGGTGGGTTTTAGATGGGATTAGATTGGGAAGAGGTGTTTAGAGGACTTTAGGCGTGTTTTAATCCATTTTAAGGGTTTTAATGGGATTCGGTGGGGATTGGAACGTTTATGCGGGTTTAGAGATGTTTTGCCAGCAATATTGTTTAGCGTCGTTTAGACGACTTTAGGGTGGGATAGAGACGTATAAAGCTGTTTTGAGACGTGAACAGTTGCTTAGAATCGTGTAAAGCGGTTTTAAGGTGTATACAACCAGAAACATAACCCTAAACCTAATCTTAACCCTAACCCTAACCCTAACCCTAGCCGTAACCCTAACCCTAACCCTAACCCTAACCCTAACCCCAAACCCAACCCTAACGCTAACCCTATGCCTAACCCTAACCCTAACACTAACCCTAAGCCTAACCAAAACCCTAACCCTACCCCTAACCCTAAACCTAACCCTAACCCTAACCCTAACCGTAAGCCTAACCCTAACCCTAACCCTAACCCTAACCCCAAACCCAACCCTAACGCTAACCCTATGGCTAACCCTAACCCTAACACTAACCCTAACCCTAACCCTAACCCTAAGCCTAACCCTAACCCTAACCGTAACCCTAACCCTAACCCTAACGCTAACCCTAACCCTCACGCTCACCCTAACCCTAACCCTAACCGTAGCCCATAACCCTAACCCTAACCCTAACCACAACACCAACCCTAACGCTAACCCTATCCCTAACCCTAACCGGTACCCCAACGCTAACCCTAACCCTAGGTTTAGATGCATATCGATGTGTTTCGACGAGCTGTTTAGGGAGCTTTAGGGTTTAGAAGTGTTTGGAGTGGTTTCATACGATGTAAAGCTGTTTAGTGTGGTTTAAACGCTGGATGGATTTAGAAGGTGTTTGGAGGGGTTCAGAGAGGTAAAGAGTAGTTTCGAATGGTTTGGATTGGTTAGGAGAGGTTTAGAGTGTTTCCATCGCTTTTGATTGATTATGAGTGATGTTGGAGGGCAGTCGTTCTGGTGGTTTCGAGATGTTTAGAAGGGTTTGGATGGTTTTCGACGTGTTTAAGGAATTTGGAGAGGTTTGAATTAGTTAGGTGGGTTTTAGATGGGATTAGATTGGGAAGGGGTGTTTAGAGGGGTTTAGGCGTGTTTTAATCAATTGTAAGGGTTTTAATGGGATTCGGTGGGGATTGGAACGGTATATGCGGGTTTAGAGATGTTTTGCCGGCAATATTGTTTAGCGTCGTTTAGAAGGCTTTAGGATGGGATAGAGACGTATAAAGCTGTTTTGAGGCGTGAACAGTTGCTTAGAATCGTGTAAAGCGGTTTTAAGGTGTATACAACCAGAAACATAACCCTAAACCTAATCTTAACCCTAACCCTAACCCTAACCCTAACCGTAACCCTAACCCTAACCCTAATCCTAACCCTAACCCCAAACCCAACCCTAACGCTAACCCTATGCCTAACCCTAACCCTAACACTAACCCTAACCCTAACCCTAACCCTAACACTAACCCTAAGCCTAACCCTAACCCTAACCCTAACCCTAACCCTAAACCTAACCCTAACCCTAACCCTAACCGTAACCCTAACCCTAACCCTAACCCCAAACCCAACCCTAACGCTAACCCTATGCCTAACCATAACCCTAACACTAACCCTAACCCTAACCCTAACCCTAACCCTCACGCTCACCCTAACACCAACCCTATGGCTAACCCTAACCCTAACACTAACCCTAACCCTAACCCTAACCCTAACCCTAACCCTAACCCTAACCCTAACCCCAACACCAACCCTAACGCTAACCCTATCCCTAACCCTAACCGGTACCCCAACGCTAACCCTAACCCTAACCCTAGGTTTAGATGCATATCGATGTGTTTCGACGAGCTGTTTAGGGAGCTTTAGGGTTTAGAAGTGTTTGGAGTGGTTTCATACGATGTAAAGCTGTTTAGTGTGGTTTAAACGCTGGATGGATTTAGAAGGTGTTTGGAGGGGTTCAGAGAGGTAAAGAGTAGTTTGGAATGGTTTGGATTGGTTAGGAGAGGTTTAGAGTGTTTCCATCGCTTTTGATTGATTATGAGTGATTTTGGAGGGCAGTCGTTCTGGTGGTTTCGAGATGTTTAGAAGGGTTTGGATGGTTTTCGACGTGTTTAAGGAATCTGGAGAGGTTTGAATTAGTTAGGTGGGTTTTAGATGGGATTAGATTGGGAAGGGGTGTTTAGAGGGGTTTAGGCGTGTTTTAATCAATTGTAAGGGTTTTAATGGGATTCGGTGGGGATTGGAACGGTATATGCGGGTTTAGAGATGTTTGCCGGCAATATTGTTTAGCGTCGTTTAGAAGGCTTTAGGATGGGATAGAGACGTATAAAGCTGTTTTGAGGCGTGAACAGTTGCTTAGAATCGTGTAAAGCGGTTTTAAGGTGTATACAACCAGAAACATAACCCTAAACCTAATCTTAACCCTAACCCTAACCCTAACCCTAACCGTAACCCTAACCCTAACCCTAATCCTAACCCTAACCCCAAACCCAACCCTAACGCTAACCCTATGCCTAACCCTAACCCTAACACTAACCCTAACCCTAACCCTAACCCTAACACTAACCCTAAGCCTAACCCTAACCCTAACCCTAACCCTAACCCTAAACCTAACCCTAACCCTAACCCTAACCGTAACCCTAACCCTAACCCTAACCCCAAACCCAACCCTAACGCTAACCCTATGCCTAACCATAACCCTAACACTAACCCTAACCCTAACCCTAACCCTAACCCTAAGCCTAACCCTAACCCTAACCCTAACCCTAACCCTAACGCTAACCCTAACCCTCACGCTCACCCTAACCCTAACCGTAGCCCATAACCCTAACCCTAACCCTAACCCCAACACCAACCCTAACGCTAACCCTATCCCTAACCCTAACCGGTACCCCAACGCTAACCCTAACCCTAACCCTCGGTTTAGATGCATATCGATGTGTTTCGACGAGCTGTTTAGGGAGCTTTAGGGTTTAGAAGTGTTTGGAGTGGTTTCATACGGTGTAAAGCTGTTTGGTGTGGTTTAAACGCTGGATGGATTTAGAAGGTGTTTGGAGGGGTTCAGAGAGGTAAAGAGTAGTTTGGAATGGTTTGGATTGGTTAGGAGAGGTTTAGAGTGTTTACATCGCTTTTGATTGATTATGAGAGATTTTGGAGGGCAGTCGAGTGGTTCTGGTGGTTTCGAGATGTTTAGAAGGGTTTGGATGGTTTTCGACGTGTTTAAGGAATTTGGAAAAATTTGAATTAGTTAGGTGCGTTTTAGATGGGATTAGATTGGGAAGAGGTGTTTAGAGGAGTTTAGGCGTGTTTTAATCAATTTTAAGGGTTTTAATGGGATTCGGTGGGGATAGGAACGGTTTATGCGGGTTTAGAGATGTTTTGCCGGCAATATTGTTTAGCGTCGTTTAGGCGGCTTTAGGGTGGGATAAAGACGTATAAAGCTGTTGTGATCCGTGAACAGTTGCTTAGAATCGTGTAAAGCGGTTTTAAGGTGTATACAACCAGAACCATAACCCTAAACCTAATCTTAACCCTAACCCTAACCCTAACCCTAACCCTAACCCTAACCCTAACCCTAACCCTAACCTTACACCTAACCCTAAACCTAACCCTAACCCTAACCGTAACCCTAACGCTAACCCTATGCCTAACCCTAACCCTAACACTATCCCTAACCCTAACCCTAACCCTAACCCTAACCCTAAACCCAGCCCTAACGCTAACCCTATGCCTAACCCTAACCCTAACACTAACCCTAACCCTAACCCTAACCCTAACCCTAACCCTAACCCTAACCCTAAACCTAACCCTCACCTTAACCCTAACCCTAACCCTAACCGTAACCGTAACCCTAACCCTAACCCTAACCCCAAACCCAACACTAACGCTAACCCTATGGCTAACCCTAACCCTAACAATAACCCTAACCCTAACCCTCACGCTCACCCTAACCCTAACCCTAACCGTAACCCATAACCCTAACCCTAACCCTAACCCCAACCCCAACCCTAACGCTAACCCTATCCCGAACCCTAACCCGTACCCCAATGCTAACCCTAACCCTAACCCTAGGTTTAGATGCATATCGATGTGTTTCGACGAGCTGTTTAGAGAGCTTTAGGGTTTAGAAGTGTTTGGAGTGGTTTCATACGATTTACAGCTGTTTGGTGTGGTTTAAACGCTGGATGGATTTAGAAGGTGTTTGGAGGGGTCCAGAGAGGTAAAGAGTAGTTTGGAATGGTTTGGATTGGTTAGGAGCGGTTTAGAGTGTTTATATCGCTTTTGATTGATTATGAGAGATATTGGAGGGCAGTCGAGTGGTTCTGGTGTTTTCGAGATGTTTAGAAGGGTTTGGATGGTTTTCGACGTGTTTAAGGAATTTGGAGAGGTTTGAATTAGTTAGGTGGGTTTTAGATGGGATTAGATTGGGAAGAGGTGTTTAGAGGACTTTAGGCGTGTTTTAATCCATTTTAAGGGTTTTAATGGGATTCGGTGGGGATTGGAACGTTTATGCGGGTTTAGAGATGTTTTGCCGGCAATATTGTTTAGCGTCGTTTAGACGGCTTTAGGGTGGGATAGAGACGTATAAAGCTGTTTTGAGGCGTGAACAGTTGCTTAGAATCGTGTAAAGCGGTTTTAAGGTGTATACAACCAGAACCATAACCCTAAACCTAATCTTAACCCTAACCCTAACCCTAACCCTAACCCTAACCCTAACCCTAACCCTAACCCTAAACCTAACCCTCACCTTAACCCTAACCCTAACCCTAACCGTAACCGTAACCGTAACCCTAACCCTAACCCCAAACCCAACCCTAACGCTAACCCTATGCCAAACCCTAACCCTAACACTAACCCTAACCCTAACCCTAACACTAACCCTAAGCCTAACCCTAACCCTAACGCTAACCCTAACCCTCACGCTCACCCTAACCCTAACCCTAACCGTAACCCATAACCCTAACCCTAACCCTAACCCCAACCCCAACCCTAACGCTAACCCTATCCCGAACCCTAACCCGTACCCCAATGCTAACCCTAACCCTAACCCTAGGTTTAGATGCATATCGATGTGTTTCGACGAGCTGTTTAGAGAGCTTTAGGGTTTAGAAGTGTTTGGAGTGGTTTCATACGATGTAAAGCTGTTTGGTGTGGTTTAAACGCTGGATGGATTTAGAAGGTGTTTGGAGGGGTCCAGAGAGGTAAAGAGTAGTTTGGAATGGTTTGGATTGGTTATGAGAGGTTTAGAGTGTTTATATCGCTTTTGATTGATTATGAGAGATATTGGAGGGCAGTCGAGTGGTTCTGGTGGTTTCGAGATGTTTAGAAGGGTTTGGATGGTTTTCGACGTGTTTAAGGAATTTGGAGAGGTTTGAATTAGTTAGGTGGGTTTTAGATGGGATTAGATTGGGAAGAGGTGTTTAGAGGACTTTAGGCGTGTTTTAATCCATTTTAAGGGTTTTAATGGGATTCGGTGGGGATTGGAACGTTTATGCGGGTTTAGAGATGTTTTGCCAGCAATATTGTTTAGCGTCGTTTAGACGGCTTTAGGGTGGGATAGAGACGTATAAAGCTGTTTTGAGGCGTGAACAGTTGCTTAGAATCGTGTAAAGCGGTTTTAAGGTGTATACAACCAGAAACATAACCCTAAACCTAATCTTAACCCTAACCCTAACCCTAACCCTAGCCGTAACCCTAACCCTAACCCTAACCCTAACCCTAACCCCAAACCCAACCCTAACGCTAACCCTATGCCTAACCCTAACCCTAACACTAACCCTAACCCTAACGCTAACCCTAACACTAACCCTAAGCCTAACCCTAACCCTAACCCTACCCCTAACCCTAAACCTAACCCTAACCCTAACCCTAACCGTAAGCCTAACCCTAACCCTAACCCTAACCCTAAACCCAAACCCAACCCTAACGCTAACCCTATGGCTAACCCTAACCCTAACACTAACCCTAACCCTAACCCTAACCCTAAGCCTAACCCTAACCCTAACCCTAACCCTAACCCTAACGCTAACCCTAACCCTCACGCTCACCCTAACCCTAACCCTAACCGTAGCCCATAACCCTAACCCTAACCCTAACCACAACACCAACCCTAACGCTAACCCTATCCCTAACCCTAACCGGTACCCCAACGCTAACCCTAACCCTAACCCTAGGTTTAGATGCATATCGATGTGTTTCGACGAGCTGTTTAGGGAGCTTTAGGGTTTAGAAGTGTTTGGAGTGGTTTCATACGATGTAAAGCTGTTTAGTGTGGTTTAAACGCTGGATGGATTTAGAAGGTGTTTGGAGGGGTTCAGAGAGGTAAAGAGTAGTTTGGAATGGTTTGGATTGGTTAGGAGAGGTTTAGAGTGTTTCCATCGCTTTTGATTGATTATGAGTGATTTTGGAGGGCAGTCGAGTGGTTCTGGTGGTTTCGAGATGTTTAGAAGGGTTTGGATGGTTTTCGACGTGTTTAAGGAATTTGGAGAGGTTTGAATTAGTTAGGTGGGTTTTAGATGGGATTAGATTGGGAAGAGGTGTTTAGAGGACTTTAGGCGTGTTTTAATCCATTTTAAGGGTTTTAATGGGATTCGGTGGGGATTGGAACGTTTATGCGGGTTTAGAGATGTTTTGCCGGCAATATTGTTTAGCGTCGTTTAGACGGCTTTAGGGTGGGACAGAGACGTATAAAGCTGTTTTGAGGCGTGAACAGTTGCTTAGAATCGTGTAAAGCGGTTTTAAGGTGTATACAACCAGAACCATAACCCTAAACCTAATCTTAACCCTAACCCTAACCCTAACCCTAACCCTAACCCTAACACTAACCCTAACCCTAACCCTAACCCTAACCCTAACCCTAACCGTAACCGTAACCCTAACCCTAACCCTAACCCTAACCCCAAACCCAACCCTAACGCTAACCCTATGCCTAACCCTAACCCTAACACTAACCCTAACCCTAACCCTAACCCTAACACTAACCCTAAGCCTAACCCTAACCCTAACCCTACCCCTAACCCTAAACCTAACCCTAACCCTAACCCTAACCGTAACCCTAACCCTAACCCTAACCCTAACCCTAACCCTAACCCTAACCCTAACCCTAACCCTAACCCTAACCCCAAACCCAACCCTAACGCTAACCCTATGCCTAACCCTAACCCTAACACTAACCCTAACCCTAACCCTAACCCTAACACTAACCCTAAGCCTAACCCTAACCCTAACCCTAACCCTAACCCTAAACCTAACCCTAACCCTAACCCTAACCGTAACCCTAACCCTAACCCTAACCCCAAACCCAACCCTAACGCTAACCCTATGCCTAACCATAACCCTAACACTAACCCTAACCCTAACCCTAACCCTAACCCTAAGCCTAACCCTAACCCTAACCCTAACCCTAACCCTAACCCTAACGCTAACCCTAACCCTAACCCTAACCCTAACCCTAACCCTAACCCTACCCGGTACCCCAACCCTAACCCTAACCCTAACCCTAACCCTAACCCTAAGCCTAACCCTAACCCTAACCCTAACCCTAACCCTAACGCTAACCCTAACCCTCACGCTCACCCTACCCCTAACCCTAACCGTAGCCCATAACCCTAACGCTAACCCTATCCCTAACCCTACCCGGTACCCCTACGCTAACCCTAACCCTAACCCTAGGTTTAGATGCATATCGATGTGTTTCGACGAGCTGTTTAGCGAGCTTTAGGGTTTAGAAGTGTTTGGAGTGGTTTCATACGATGTAAAGCTGTTTGGTGTGGTTTAAACGCTGGATGGATTTAGAAGGTGTTTGGAGGGGTTCAGAGAGGTAAAGAGTAGTTTGGAATGGTTTGGATTGGTTAGGAGAGGTTTAGAGTGTTTACATCGCTTTTGATTGATTATGAGAGATTTTGTAGGGCAGTCGAGTGGTTCTGGTGGTTTCGAGATGTTTAGAAGGGTTTGGATGGTTTTCGACGTGTTTAAGGAATTTGGAAAAATTTGAATTAGTTAGGTGGGTTTTAGATGGGATTAGATTGGGAAGAGGTGTTTAGAGGAGTTTAGGCGTGTTTTAATCAATTTTAAGGGTTTTAATGGGATTCGGTGGGGATTGGAACGGTTTATGCGGGTTTAGAGATGTTTTGCCGGCAATATTGTTTAGCGTCGTTTAGACGGCTTTAGGGTGGGATAAAGACGTATAAAGCTGTTTTGATCCGTGAACAGTTGCTTAGAATCGTGTAAAGCGGTTTTAAGGTGTATACAACCAGAACCATAACCCTAAACCTAATCTTAACCCTAACCCTAACCCTAACCCTAACCCTAACCCTAACCCTAACCCTAACCCTAACCTTACACCTAACCCTAAACCTAACCCTAACCCTAACCCTAACCGTAACCCTAACGCTAACCCTATGCCTAACCCTAACCCTAACACTATCCCTAACCCTAACCCTAACCCTAACCCTAAGCCTAACCCTAACCCAACCCTAACCCTAACCCTAACGCTAACCCTAACCCTCACGCTCACCCTAACCCTAACGCTAACCGTAGCCCATAATCCTAACCCTAACCCTAACCCCAACACCAACCCTAACGCTAACCCTATCCCTAACCCTAACCGGTACCCCAACGCTAACCCTAACCCTAACCCTAGGTTTAGATGCATATCGATGTGTTTCGACGAGCTGTTTAGCGAGCTTTAGGGTTTAGAAGTGTTTGGAGTGGTTTCATACGATGTAAAGCTGTTTGGTGTGGGTTAAACGCTGGATGGATTTAGAAGGTGTTTGGAGGGGTTCAGAGAGGTAAAGAGTAGTTTGGAATGGTTTGGATTGGTTAGGAGAGGTTTAGAGTGTTTCCATCGCTTTTGATTGATTATGAGTGATTTTGGAGGGCCGTCGAGTGGTTCTGGTGGTTTCGAGATGTTTAGAAGGGTTTGGATGCTTTTCGACGTGTTTAAGGAATTTGGAGAGGTTTGAATTAGTTAGGTGGGTTTTAGATGGGATTAGATTGGGAAGAGGTGTTTAGAGGACTTTAGGCGTGTTTTAATCCATTTTAAGGGTTTTAATGGGATTCGGTGGGGATTGGAACGTTTATGCGGGTTTAGAGATGTTTTGCCAGCAATATTGTTTAGCGTCGTTTAGACGGCTTTAGGGTGGGATAGAGACGTATAGAGCTGTTTCGAGGCGTGAACAGTTGCTTAGAATCGTGTAAAGCGGTTTTAAGGTGTATACAACCAGAAACATAACCCTAAACCTAATCTTAACCCTAACCCTAACCCTAACCCTAACAGTAACCGTAACCCTAACCCTAACCCTAACCCTAACCCCAAACCCAACCCTAACGCTAACCCTATGCCTAACCCTAACACTAACACTAACCCTAACCCTAAACCTAACCCTAACACTAACCCTAAGCCTAACCCTAACCCTAATCCCAACCCTAACCCTAACCGTAACCCTAACCCTAACCCCAAACCCAACCCTAACGCTAACCCTAACCCTAACCTTAACCCTAACGCTAACCCTAACCCTCACGCTCACCCTAACCCTAACCGTAGCCCATAACCCTAACCCTAACCCTAACCCGAACACCAACCCTAACGCTAACCCTATCCCTAACCCTAACCGGTACCCCAACGCTAACCCTAACCCTAACCCTAGGTTTATATGCATATCGATGTGTTTCGACGAGCTTTTTAGGGAGCTTTAGGGTTTAGAAGTGTTTGGAGTGGTTTCATACGATGTAAAGCTGTTTGGTGTGGTTTAAACGCTGGATGGATTTAGAAGGTGTTTGGAGGGGTTCAGAGAGGTAAAGAGTAGTTTGGAATGGTTTGGATTGGTTAGGAGAGGTTTAGAGTGTTTACATCGCTTTTGATTGATTATGAGAGATTTTGGAGGGCAGTCGAGTGGTTCTGGTGGTTTCGAGATGTTTAGAAGGGTTTGGATGGTTTTCGACGTGTTTAAGGAATTTGGAGAAATTTGAATTAGTTAGGTGGGTTTTAGATGGGATTAGATTGGGAAGAGGTGTTTAGAGGAGTTTTAATCAATTTTAAGGGTTTTAATGGGATTCGGTGGGGATTGGAACAGTTTATGCGGGTTCAGATATGTTTTGCCGGCAATATTGTTTAGCGTCGTTTAGACGGCTTTAGGGTGGGATAGAGACGTATAAAGCTGTTTTGAGGCGTGAACAGTTGCTTAGAATCGTGTAAAGCGGTTTTAAGGTGTATACAACCAGAAACATTACCCTAAACCTAATCTTAACCCTAACCCTAACCCTAACCCTAACCGTAACCGTAACCGTAACCGTAACCGTAACCGTAACCCTAACCCTAACCCTAACCCTAACCCCAAACCCAACCCTAACGCTAACCCTATGCCTAACCCTAACCCTAACACTAACCCTAACCCTAACCCTAACCCTAACACTAACCCTAAGCCTAACCCTAACCCTAACCCTAACCCTAACCCTAAACCTAAACCTAACCCTAACCCTAACCCTAACTGTAACCGTAA
This sequence comes from Raja brachyura, assembly GCA_963514005.1. The sequence continues at coordinate 2,943,597 of CAUPSL010000001.1, forward strand.
CCCTAACCCTAACCCCAAACCCAACCCTAACGCTAACCCTATGCCTAACCCTAACCCTAACACTAACCCTAACCCTAACCCTAACCCTAACCCTAAGCCTAACCCTAACCCTAACCCTAACCCTAACCCCAACACCAACCCTAACGCTAACCCTATCCCTAACCCTAACCGGTACCCCAACGCTAACCCTAACCCTAACCCTCGGTTTAGATGCATATCGATGTGTTTCGACGAGCTGTTTAGGGAGCTTTAGGGTTTAGAAGTGTTTGGAGTGGTTTCATACGATGTAAAGCTGTTTGGTGTGGTTTAAACGCTGGATGGATTTAGAAGGTGTTTGGAGGGGTTCAGAGAGGTAAAGAGTAGTTTGGAATGGTTTGGATTGGTTAGGAGAGGTTTAGAGTGTTTACATCGCTTTTGATTGATTATGAGAGATTTTGGAGTGCAGTCGAGTGGTTCTGGTGGTTTCGAGATGTTTAGAAGGGTTTGGATGGTTTTCGACGTGTTTAAGGAATTTGGAAAAATTTGAATTAGTTAGGTGGGTTTTAGATGGGATTAGATTGGGAAGAGGTGTTTAGAGGAGTTTAGGCGTGTTTTAATTAATTTTAAGGGTTTTAATGGGATTCGGTGGGGATTGGAATGGTTTATGCGGGTTTGGAGATGTTTTGCCGGCAATATTGTTTAGCGTCGTTTAGACGGCTTTAGGGTGGGATAAAGACGTATAAAGCTGTTTTGATCCGTGAACAGTTGCTTAGAATCGTGTAAAGCGGTTTTAAGGTGTATACAACCAGAAACATAACCCTAAACCTAATCTTAACCCTAACCCTAACCCTAACCCTAACCGTAACCCTAACCCTAACCATAACCCTAACCCTAACCCTAACCCTATCCCCAAACCCAACCCTAACGCTAACCCTATGCCTAACCCTAACCCTAACACTAACCCTAACCCTAACCCTAACCCTAACACTAACCCTAAGCCTAACCCTAACCCTAACCCTAACCCTAACCCTAACCCTAACCCTAACCCTAACCCTAAACCTAACCCTAACCCTAACCCTAACCCTAACGCTAACCCTAACACTCACGCTCACCCTAACCCTAACCATAACCGTAGCCCATAACTCTAACCCTAACCCTAACCCCACCCCTAACCCGAAGCCGAACCCTAACCCTAAACCTAACCCTAACCCTAACCCTAACGCTAACCCTAACACTCACGCTCACCCTAAACCTAACCGGTACCCCAACGCTAACCCTAACCCTAACCCTAGGTTTAGATGCATATCGATGTGTTTCGACGAGCTGTTTGGGGAGCTTTAGGGTTTAGAAGTGTTTGGAGTGGTTTCATACGATGTAAAGCTGTTTGGTGTGGTTTAAACGCTGGACGGATTTAGAAGGTGTTTGGAGGGGTTCAGAGAGGTAAAGAGTAGTTTGGAATGGTTTGGATTGGTTAGGAGAGGTTTAGAGTGTTTCCATCGCTTTTGATTGATTATGAGAGATTTTGGAGGGCAGTCGAGTGGTTCTGGTGGTTTCGAGATGTTTAGAAGGGTTTGGATAGTTTTCGACGTGTTTAAGTAATTTGGAGAGGTTTGAATTAGTTAGGTGGGTTTTAGATGGGAGTAGATTGGGAAGAGGTGTTTAGAGGACTTTAGGCGTGTTTTAATCCATTTTAAGGGTTTTAATGGGATTCGGTGGGGATTGGAACGTTTATGCGGGTTTAGAGATGTTTTGCCGGCATTATTGTTTAGCGTCGTTTAGACGGCTTTAGGGTGGGATAGAGACGTATAAAGCTGTTTTGAGGCGTGAACAGTTGCTTAGAATCGTGTAAAGCGGTTTTAAGGTGTATACAACCAGAACCATAACCCTAAACCTAATCTTAACCCTAACCCTAACCCTAACCCTAACCCTAACCCTAACCCTAACCCTAACCCTAACCCTAACCCTAACCCTAACCTTACACCTAACCCTAAACCTAACCCTAACCCTAACCCTAACCGTAACCCTAACCCTAACCCTAATCCTAACCCCAAACCCAACCCTAACGCTAACCCTATGCCTAACACTATCCCTAACCCTAACCCTAACCCTAACCCTAAGCCTAACCCTAACCCTAACCCTAACCCTAACCCTAACGCTAACCCTAACCCTCACGCTCACCCTAACCCTAACGCTAACCGTAGCCCATAATCCTAACCCTAACCCTAACCCTAACCGTAACCCTAACCCTAACCCTAACCCTAACCCCAAACCCAACCCTAACGCTAACCCTATGCCTAACCCTAACCCTAACACTAACCCTAACCCTAACCCTAACCATAACACTAACACTAAGCCTAACCCTAACCCTAACCCTAAACCTAAACCTAACCCTAACCCTAACCCTAACTGTAACCGTAACCCTAACCCTAACCCCAAACCCAACCCTAACGCTAACCCTATGCCTAACCCTAACCCTAACACTAACCGTAACCCTAACCCTAACCCTAACCCTAAGCCTAACCCTAACCCTAACCCTAAGCCTAACCCTAACCCTAACGCTAACCCTAACCCTCACGCTCACCCTACCCCTAACCCTAACCGTAGCCCATAACCCTAACGCTAACCCTATCCCTAACCCTAACCGGTACCCCAACGCTAACCCTAACCCTAACACTAGGTTTAGATGCATATCGATGTGTTTCGACGAGCTATTTAGGGAGCTTTAGGGTTTAGAAGTGTTTGGAGTGGTTTCATACGATGTAAAGCTGTGTGGTGTGGTTTAAACGCTGGATGGATTTAGAAGGTGTTTGGAGGGGTTCAGAGAGGCAAAGAGTAGTTTGGAATGGTTTGGATTGGTTAGGAGAGGTTTAGAGTGTTTACATCGCTTTTGATTGATTATCAGACATTTTGGAGGGCAGTCGATTGGTTCTGGTGGTTTCGAGATGTTTAGAAGTGTTTGGATAGTTTTCGACGTGTTTAAGGAATTTGGAGAGGTTTGAATTAGTTAGGTGGGTTTTAGATGGGATTAGATTGGGAAGAGGTGTTTAGAGGAGTTTAGGCGTGTTTTAATCAATTTTAAGGGTTTTAATGGGATTCGGTGGGGATTGGAACTGTTTATGCGGTTTTAGAGATGTTTTGCCGGCAATATTGTTTAGCGTCGTTTAGACGGCTTTAGGGTGGGATAGAGACGTATAAAGCTGTTTTGAGGCGTGAACAGTTGCTTAGAATCGTGTAAAGCGGTTTTAAGGTGTATACAATCAGAAACATAACCCTAAACCTAATCTTAACCCTAACCCTAACCCTAACCCTAACCTTAACCATAACCCTAACCCTAACCCTAACCCTAACCCTAAACCTAACCCTAACCTTAACCCTAACCCTAACCCTAACCGTAACCGTAACCCTAACCCTAACCCTAACCCCAAACCCAACCCTAACGCTAACCCTAACCCTAACACTAACCCTAACCCTAACCCCAAACCCAACCCCAACGCTAACCCTATGCCTAACCCTAACGCTAACACTAACCCTAACCCTAACCCTAACACTAACCCTAAGCCTAACCCTAACCCTAACCCTAACCCTAACGCTAACCCTAACCCTCACGCTCACCCTAACCCTAAGCCTAACCGTAACCCATAACCCTAACCCTAACCCTAACCCCAACCCCAACCCTAACGCTAACCCTATCCCGAACCCTAACCGGTACCCCAACGCTAACCCTAACCCTAACCCTAGGTTTAGATGCATATCGATGTGTTTCGACGAGCTGTTTAGAGAGCTTTAGGGTTTAGAAGTGTTTGGAGTGGTTTCATACGATGTAAAGCTGTTTGGTGTGGTTTAAACGCTGGATGGATTTGGAAGGTGTTTGGAGGGGTTCAGAGAGGTAAAGAGTAGTTTGGAATGGTTTGGATTGGTTAGGAGAGGTTTAGAGTGTTTCCATCGCTTTTGATTGATTATGAGAGATTTTGGAGGGCAGTCGAGTGGTTCTGGTGGTTTCGAGATGTTTAGAAGGGTTTGGATGGTTTTCGACGTGTTTAAGGAATTTGGAGAAATTTGAATTAGTTAGGTGGGTTTTAGATGGGATTAGATTGGGAAGAGGTGTTTAGAGGAGTTTAGGCGTGTTTTAATCAATTTTAAGGGTTTTATTGGGATTCGGTGAGGATTGGAACGGTTTATGCGGGTTTAGAGATGTTTTGCCGGCAATATTGCTTAGCGTCGTTTAGACCGCTTTAGGGTGGGATAGAGACGTATAAAGCTGCTTTGAGGCGTGAACAGTTGCTTAGAATCGTGTAAAGCGGTTTTAAGGTGTATACAACCAGAAACATAACCCTAAACCTAATCTTAACCCTAACCCTAACCCTAACCCTAACCCTAACCCTAACCCTAACCCTAACCCTAACCCTAACCGTAACCGTAACCGTAACCCTAAACGTACCCCTAACCCTAACCCCAAACCCAACCCTAACGCTAACCCTATGCCTAACCCTAACCCTAACACTAACCCTAACCCTAACCCTAACCCTAACACTAACCCTAAGCCTAACCCTAACCCTAACCCTAACCCTAAACCTAAACCTAACCCTAACCCTAACCCTAACCGTAACCCTAACCCTAACCCTAACCCCAAACCCAACCCTAACGCTAACCCTATGCCTAACCCTAACCCTAACACTAACCCTAACCCTAACCCTAACCCTAACCCTAAGCCTAACCCTAACCCTAACCCTAACCCTAACCCTAACGCTAACCCTAACCCTCACGCTCACCCTAACCCTAACCCTAACCCCAACACCAACCCTAACGCTAACCCTATCCCTAACCCTAAACGGTACCCCAACGCTAACCCTATCCCTAACCCTAGGTTTAGATGCATATCGATGTGTTTCGACGAGCTGTTTAGGGAGCTTTATGGTTTAGAAGTGTTTGGAGTGGTTTCATACGATGTAAAGCTGTTTGGTGTGGTTTAAACGCTGGATGGATTTAGAAGGTGTTTGGAGGGGTTCAGAGAGGTAAAGAGTAGTTTGGAATGGTTTGGATTGGTTAGGAGAGGTTTAGAGTGTTTAAATCGCTTTTGATTGATTATGAGAGATTTTGGAGGGCAGTCGACTGGTTCTGGTGGTTTCGAGATGTTTAGAAGGGTTTGGATGGTTTTCGACGTGTTTAAGGAATTTGGAGAAATTTGAATTAGTTAGGTGGGTTTTAGATGGGATTAGATTGGGAAAAGGTGTTTAGAGGAGTTTAGGCGTGTTTTAATCAATTTTAAGGGTTTTAATGGGATTCGGTGGGGATTGGAACGGTTTATGCGGGTTCAGAGATGTTTTGCCGGCAATATTGTTTAGCGTCGTTTAGACGGCTTTAGGGTGGGATAGAGACGTATAGAGCTGTTTTGAGGCGTGAACAGTTGCTTAGAATCGTGTAAAGCGGTTTAAGGTGTATACAACCAGAAACATTACCCTAAACCTAATCTTAACCCTAACCCTAACCCTAACCCTAACCGTAACCCTAACCCTAACCCTAACCCTAACCCTAACCCTAACCCTATCCCCAAACCCAACCCTAACGCTAACCCTATGCCTAACCCTAACCCTAACACTAACCCTAACCCTAACCCTAACCCTAACACTAACCCTAAGCCTAACCCTAACCCTAACCCTAACCCTAACCCTAACCCTAACCCTAAACCTAACCCTAACCCTAACCCTAACCCTAACGCTAACCCTAACACTCACGCTCACCCTAAACCTAACCGGTACCCCAACGCTAACCCTAACCCTAACCCTAGGTTTAGATGCATATCGATGTGTTTCGACGAGCTGTTTGGGGAGCTTTAGGGTTTAGAAGTGTTTGGAGTGGTTTCATACGATGTAAAGCTGTTTGGTGTGGTTTAAACGCTGGACGGATTTAGAAGGTGTTTGGAGGGGTTCAGAGAGGTAAAGAGTAGTTTGGAATGGTTTGGATTGGTTAGGAGAGGTTTAGAGTGTTTCCATCGCTTTTGATTGATTATGAGAGATTTTGGAGGGCAGTCGAGTGGTTCTGGTGGTTTCGAGATGTTTAGAAGGGTTTGGATAGTTTTCGACGTGTTTAAGTAATTTGGAGAGGTTTGAATTAGTTAGGTGGGTTTTAGATGGGAGTAGATTGGGAAGCGGTGTTTAGAGGACTTTAGGCGTGTTTTAATCCATTTTAAGGGTTTTAATGGGATTCGGTGGGGATTGGAACGTTTATGCGGGTTTAGAGATGTTTTGCCGGCATTATTGTTTAGCGTCGTTTAGACGGCTTTAGGGTGGGATAGAGACGTATAAAGCTGTTTTGAGGCGTGAACAGTTGCTTAGAATCGTGTAAAGCGGTTTTAAGGTGTATACAACCAGAACCATAACCCTAAACCTAATCTTAACCCTAACCCTAACCCTAACCCTAACCCTAACCCTAACCCTAACCCTAACCCTAACCCTAACCCTAACCCTAACCTTACACCTAACCCTAAACCTAACCCTAACCCTAACCCTAACCGTAACCCTAACCCTAACCCTAACCCCAAACCCAACCCTAACGCTAACCCTATGCCTAACACTATCCCTAACCCTAACCCTAACCCTAACCCTAAGCCTAACCCTAACCCTAACCCTAACCCTAACCCTAACGCTAACCCTAACCCTCACGCTCACCCTAACCCTAACGCTAACCGTAGCCCATAATCCTAACCCTAACCCTAACCCTAACCGTAACCCTAACCCTAACCCTAACCCTAACCCCAAACCCAACCCTAACGCTAACCCTATGCCTAACCCTAACCCTAACACTAACCCTAACCCTAACCCTAACCCTAACCCTAACACTAACCCTAAGCCTAACCCTAACCCTAACCCTAAACCTAAACCTAACCCTAACCCTAACCCTAACTGTAACCGTAACCCTAACCCTAACCCCAAACCCAACCCTAACGCTAACCCTATGCCTAACCCTAACCCTAACACTAACCGTAACCCTAACCCTAACCCTAACCCTAACCCTAACCCTAACCCTAACCCTAAGCCTAACCCTAACCCTAACGCTAACCCTAACCCTCACGCTCACCCTACCCCTAACCCTAACCGTAGCCCATAACCCTAACGCTAACCCTATCCCTAACCCTAACCGGTACCCCAACGCTAACCCTAACCCTAACACTAGGTTTAGATGCATATCGATGTGTTTCGACGAGCTGTTTAGGGAGCTTTAGGGTTTAGAAGTGTTTGGAGTGGTTTCATACGATGTAAAGCTGTGTGGTGTGGTTTAAACGCTGGATGGATTTAGAAGGTGTTTGGAGGGGTTCAGAGAGGTAAAGAGTAGTTTGGAATGGTTTGGATTGGTTAGGAGAGGTTTAGAGTGTTTACATCGCTTTTGATTGATTATCAGACATTTTGGAGGGCAGTCGATTGGTTCTGGTGGTTTCGAGATGTTTAGAAGTGTTTGGATAGTTTTCGACGTGTTTAAGGAATTTGGAGAGGTTTGAATTAGTTAGGTGGGTTTTAGATGGGATTAGATTGGGAAGAGGTGTTTAGAGGAGTTTAGGCGTGTTTTAATCAATTTTAAGGGTTTTAATGGGATTCGGTGGGGATTGGAACTGTTTATGCGGTTTTAGAGATGTTTTGCCGGCAATATTGTTTAGCGTCGTTTAGACGGCTTTAGGGTGGGATAGAGACGTATAAAGCTGTTTTGAGGCGTGAACAGTTGCTTAGAATCGTGTAAAGCGGTTTTAAGGTGTATACAATCAGAAACATAACCCTAAACCTAATCTTAACCCTAACCCTAACCCTAACCCTAACCCTAACCATAACCCTAACCCTAACCCTAACCCTAACCCTAAACCTAACCCTAACCTTAACCCTAACCCTAACCCTAACCGTAACCGTAACCGTAACCCTAACCCTAACCCTAACCCCAAACCCAACCCTAACGCTAACCCTAACCCTAACACTAACCCTAACCCTAACCCCAAACCCAACCCCAACGCTAACCCTATGCCTAACCCTAACGCTAACACTAACCCTAACCCTAACCCTAACACTAACCCTAAGCCTAACCCTAACCCTAACCCTAACCCTAACGCTAACCCTAACCCTCACGCTCACCCTAACCCTAAGCCTAACCGTAACCCATAACCCTAACCCTAACCCTAACCCCAACCCCAACCCTAACGCTAACCCTATCCCGAACCCTAACCGGTACCCCAACGCTAACCCTAACCCTAACCCTAGGTTTAGATGCATATCGATGTGTTTCGACGAGCTGTTTAGAGAGCTTTAGGGTTTAGAAGTGTTTGGAGTGGTTTCATACGATGTAAAGCTGTTTGGTGTGGTTTAAACGCTGGATGGATTTGGAAGGTGTTTGGAGGGGTTCAGAGAGGTAAAGAGTAGTTTGGAATGGTTTGGATTGGTTAGGAGAGGTTTAGAGTGTTTCCATCGCTTTTGATTGATTATGAGAGATTTTGGAGGGCAGTCGAGTGGTTCTGGTGGTTTCGAGATGTTTAGAAGGGTTTGGATGATTTTCGACGTGTTTAAGGAATTTGGAGAAATTTGAATTAGTTAGGTGGGTTTTAGATGGGATTAGATTGGGAAGAGGTGTTTAGAGGAGTTTAGGCGTGTTTTAATCAATTTTAAGGGTTTTATTGGGATTCGGTGAGGATTGGAACGGTTTATGCGGGTTTAGAGATGTTTTGCCGGCAATATTGCTTAGCGTCGTTTAGACCGCTTTAGGGTGGGATAGAGACGTATAAAGCTGCTTTGAGGCGTGAACAGTTGCTTAGAATCGTGTAAAGCGGTTTTAAGGTGTATACAACCAGAAACATAACCCTAAACCTAATCTTAACCCTAACCCTAACCCTAACCCTAACCCTAACCCTAACCCTAACCCTAACCGTAACCGTAACCGTAACCGTAACCGTAACCCTAAACCTAACCCTAACCCTAACCCCAAACCCAACCCTAACGCTAACCCTATGCCTAACCCTAACCCTAACACTAACCCTAACCCTAACCCTAACCCTAACACTAACCCTAAGCCTAACCCTAACCCTAACCCTAACCCTAAACCTAAACCTAACCCTAACCCTAACCCTAACCGTAACCCTAACCCTAACCCTAACCCCAAACCCAACCCTAACGCTAACCCTATGCCTAACCCTAACCCTAACACTAACCCTAACCCTAACCCTAACCCTAACCCTAAGCCTAACCCTAACCCTAACCCTAACCCTAACCCTAACGCTAACCCTAACCCTCACGCTCACCCTAACCCTAACCCTAACCCCAACACCAACCCTAACGCTAACCCTATCCCTAACCCTAAACGGTACCCCAACGCTAACCCTATCCCTAACCCTAGGTTTAGATGCATATCGATGTGTTTCGACGAGCTGTTTAGGGAGCTTTATGGTTTAGAAGTGTTTGGAGTGGTTTCATACGATGTAAAGCTGTTTGGTGTGGTTTAAACGCTGGATGGATTTAGAAGGTGTTTGGAGGGGTTCAGAGAGGTAAAGAGTAGTTTGGAATGGTTTGGATTGGTTAGGAGAGGTTTAGAGTGTTTAAATCGCTTTTGATTGATTATGAGAGATTTTGGAGGGCAGTCGACTGGTTCTGGTGGTTTCGAGATGTTTAGAAGGGTTTGGATGGTTTTCGACGTGTTTAAGGAATTTGGAGAAATTTGAATTAGTTAGGTGGGTTTTAGATGGGATTAGATTGGGAAAAGGTGTTTAGAGGAGTTTAGGCGTGTTTTAATCAATTTTAAGGGTTTTAATGGGGTTCGGTGGGGATTGGAACGGTTTATGCGGGTTCAGAGATGTTTTGCCGGCATTATTGTTTAGCGTCGTTTAGACGGCTTTAGGGTGGGATAGAGACGTATAGAGCTGTTTTGAGGCGTGAACAGTTGCTTAGAATCGTGTAAAGCGGTTTTAAGGTGTATACAACCAGAAACATTACCCTAAACCTAATCTTAACCCTAACCCTAACCCTAACCCTAAACCTAACCCTAACCCTAACCCTAACTGTAACCGTAACCCTAACCCTCACCCCAAACCCAACCCTAACGCTAACCATATGCCTAACCCTAACCCTAACACTAACCCTAACCCTAACCCTAACCCTAACCCTAACCCTAACCCTAACCCTAACCCTAACCCTAACCCTAACCCTAACCCTAACCCTAACCCTAAGCCTAACCCTAACCCTAACCCTAACCCTAACGCTAACCCTAACCCTCACGCTCACCCTAACCCTAACCCTAACCCTAACCGTAGCCCATAACCCTAACGCTAACCCTATCCCTAAACCTAACCGGTACCCCAACGCTAACCCTAACCCTAACCCTAGGTTCAGATGCATATCGAAGTGTTTCGACGAGCTGTTTAGGGAGCTTTAGGGTTTAGAAGTGTTTGGAGTGGTTTCATACGATGTAAAGCTGTTTGGTGTGGTTTAAACGCTGGATAGATTTAGAAGTGTTTGGAGGGGTTCAGAGAGGTAAAGAGTAGTTTGGAATGGTTTGGATTGGTTAGGAGAGGTTTAGAGTGTTTCCATCGCTTTTGATTGATTATGAGAGAATTTGGAGGGCAGTCGAGTGGTTCTGGTGGTTTCGAGAAGGGTTTGGATGGTTTTCGACGTGCTTAAGGAATTTGGAGAGGTTTGAATTAGTTAGGTGGGTTTTAGATGGGATTAGATTGGGAAGAGGTGTTTAGAGGACTTTAGGCGTGTTTTAATCAATTTTAAGGGTTTTAATGGGACTCGGTGGAGTTTGGAACGGTTTATGCGGTTTTCGAGATGTTTTGCCGGCAATATTGTTTAGCGTCGTTTAGACGGCTTTAGGGTGGGATAGAGACGTATAAAGCTGTTTTGAGGCGTGAACAGTTGCTTAGAATCGTGTAAAGCGGTTTTAAGGTGTATACAATCAGAAACATAACCCTAAACCTAATCTTAACCCTAACCCTAACCCTAACCCTAACCCTAACCATAACCCTAACCCTAACCCTAACCCTAACCCTAAACCTAACCCTAACCTTAACCCTAACCCTAACCCTAACCGTAACCGTAACCGTAACCCTAACCCTAACCCTAACCCCAAACCCAACCCTAACGCTAACCCTATGCCTAACCCTAACCCTAACACTAACCCTAACCCTAACCCCAAACCCAACCCCAACGCTAACCCTATGCCTAACCCTAACCCTAACACTAACCCTAACCCTAACCCTAACACTAACCCTAACGCTAACCCTAACCCTCACGCTCACCCTAACCCTAAGCCTAACCCCAACCCCAACCGTAACGCTAACCCTATCCCGAACCCTAACCGGTACCCCAACGCTAACCCTAACCCTAACCCTAGGTTTAGATGCATATCGATGTGTTTCGACGAGCTGTTTAGAGAGCTTTAGGGTTTAGAAGTGTTTGGAGTGGTTTCATACGATGTAAAGCTGCTTGGTGTGGTTTAAACGCTGGATGGATTTGGAAGGTGTTTGGAGGGGTTCAGAGAGGTAAAGAGTAGTTTGGAATGGTTTGGATTGGTTAGGAGAGGTTTAGAGTGTTTCCATCGCTTTTGATTGATTATGAGAGATTTTGGAGGGCAGTCGAGTGGTTCTGGTGGTTTCGAGATGTATAGAAGGGTTTGGATGATTTTCGACGTGTTTAAGGAATTTGGAGAAATTTGAATTAGTTAGGTGGGTTTTAGATGGGATTAGATTGGGAAGAGGTGTTTAGAGGAGTTTAGGCGTGTTTTAATCAATTTTAAGGGTTTTATTGGGATTCGGTGAGGATTGGAACGGTTTATGCGGGTTTAGAGATGTTTTGCCGGCAATATTGCTTAGCGTCGTTTAGACCGCTTTAGGGTGGGATAGAGACGTATAAAGCTGCTTTGAGGCGTGAACAGTTGCTTAGAATCGTGTAAAGCGGTTTTAAGGTGTATACAACCAGAAACATAACCCTAAACCTAATCTTAACCCTAACCCTAACCCTAACCCTAACCCTAACCCTAACCCTAACCCTAACCCTAACCGTAACCGTAACCGTAACCGTAACCCTAAACCTAACCCTAACCCTAACCCCAAACCCAACCCTAACGCTAACCCTATGCCTAACCCTAACCCTAACACTAACCCTAACCCTAACCCTAACCCTAACACTAACCCTAAGCCTAACCCTAACCCTAACCCTAACCCTAAACCTAAACCTAACCCTAACCCTAACCCTAACCGTAACCCTAACCCTAACCCTAACCCCAAACCCAACCCTAACGCTAACCCTATGCCTAACCCTAACCCTAACACTAACCCTAACCCTAACCCTAACCCTAACCCTAAGCCTAACCCTAACCCTAACCCTAACCCTAACCCTAACGCTAACCCTAACCCTCACGCTCACCCTAACCCTAACCCTAACCCCAACACCAACCCTAACGCTAACCCTATCCCTAACCCTAAACGGTACCCCAACGCTAACCCTATCCCTAACCCTAGGTTTAGATGCATATCGATGTGTTTCGACGAGCTGTTTAGGGAGCTTTATGGTTTAGAAGTGTTTGGAGTGGTTTCATACGATGTAAAGCTGTTTGGTGTGGTTTAAACGCTGGATGGATTTAGAAGGTGTTTGGAGGGGTTCAGAGAGGTAAAGAGTAGTTTGGAATGGTTTGGATTGGTTAGGAGAGGTTTAGAGTGTTTAAATCGCTTTTGATTGATTATGAGAGATTTTGGAGGGCAGTCGACTGGTTCTGGTGGTTTCGAGATGTTTAGAAGGGTTTGGATGGTTTTCGACGTGTTTAAGGAATTTGGAGAAATTTGAATTAGTTAGGTGGGTTTTAGATGGGATTAGATTGGGAAAAGGTGTTTAGAGGAGTTTAGGCGTGTTTTAATCAATTTTAAGGGTTTTAATGGGGTTCGGTGGGGATTGGAACGGTTTATGCGGGTTCAGAGATGTTTTGCCGGCATTATTGTTTAGCGTCGTTTAGACGGCTTTAGGGTGGGATAGAGACGTATAGAGCTGTTTTGAGGCGTGAACAGTTGCTTAGAATCGTGTAAAGCGGTTTTAAGGTGTATACAACCAGAAACATTACCCTAAACCTAATCTTAACCCTAACCCTAACCCTAACCCTAAACCTAACCCTAACCCTAACCATAACTGTAACCGTAACCCTAACCCTCACCCCAAACCCAACCCTAACGCTAACCATATGCCTAACCCTAACCCTAACACTAACCCTAACCCTAACCCTAACCCTAACCCTAACCCTAACCCTAACCCTAACCCTAACCCTAACCCTAACCCTAACCCTAACCCTAACCCTAACCCTAAGCCTAACCCTAACCCTAACCCTAACCCTAACGCTAACCCTAACCCTCACGCTCACCCTAACCCTAACCCTAACCCTAACCGTAGCCCATAACCCTAACGCTAACCCTATCCCTAAACCTAACCGGTACCCCAACGCTAACCCTAACCCTAACCCTAGGTTCAGATGCATATCGAAGTGTTTCGACGAGCTGTTTAGGGAGCTTTAGGGTTTAGAAGTGTTTGGAGTGGTTTCATACGATGTAAAGCTGTTTGGTGTGGTTTAAACGCTGGATAGATTTAGAAGTGTTTGGAGGGGTTCAGAGAGGTAAAGAGTAGTTTGGAATGGTTTGGATTGGTTAGGAGAGGTTTAGAGTGTTTCCATCGCTTTTGATTGATTATGAGAGAATTTGGAGGGCAGTCGAGTGGTTCTGGTGGTTTCGAGAAGGGTTTGGATGGTTTTCGACGTGCTTAAGGAATTTGGAGAGGTTTGAATTAGTTAGGTGGGTTTTAGATGGGATTAGATTGGGAAGAGGTGTTTAGAGGACTTTAGGCGTGTTTTAATCAATTTTAAGGGTTTTAATGGGACTCGGTGGAGTTTGGAACGGTTTATGCGGTTTTCGAGATGTTTTGCCGGCAATATTGTTTAGCGTCGTTTAGACGGCTTTAGGGTGGGATAGAGACGTATAAAGCTGTTTTGAGGCGTGAACAGTTGCTTAGAATCGTGTAAAGCGGTTTTAAGGTGTATACAATCAGAAACATAACCCTAAACCTAATCTTAACCCTAACCCTAACCCTAACCCTAACCCTAACCATAACCCTAACCCTAACCCTAACCCTAACCCTAAACCTAACCCTAACCTTAACCCTAACCCTAACCCTAACCGTAACCGTAACCGTAACCCTAACCCTAACCCTAACCCCAAACCCAACCCTAACGCTAACCCTATGCCTAACCCTAACCCTAACACTAACCCTAACCCTAACCCCAAACCCAACCCCAACGCTAACCCTATGCCTAACCCTAACCCTAACACTAACCCTAACCCTAACCCTAACACTAACCCTAACGCTAACCCTAACCCTCACGCTCACCCTAACCCTAAGCCTAACCCCAACCCCAACCGTAACGCTAACCCTATCCCGAACCCTAACCGGTACCCCAACGCTAACCCTAACCCTAACCCTAGGTTTAGATGCATATCGATGTGTTTCGACGAGCTGTTTAGAGAGCTTTAGGGTTTAGAAGTGTTTGGAGTGGTTTCATACGATGTAAAGCTGCTTGGTGTGGTTTAAACGCTGGATGGATTTGGAAGGTGTTTGGAGGGGTTCAGAGAGGTAAAGAGTAGTTTGGAATGGTTTGGATTGGTTAGGAGAGGTTTAGAGTGTTTCCATCGCTTTTGATTGATTATGAGAGATTTTGGAGGGCAGTCGAGTGGTTCTGGTGGTTTCGAGATGTTTAGAAGGGTTTGGATGGTTTTCGACGTGTTTAAGGAATTTGGAGAAATTTGAATTAGTTAGGTGGGTTTTAGATGGGATTAGATTGGGAAGAGGTGTTTAGAGGAGTTTAGGCGTGTTTTAATCAATTTTAAGGGTTTTATTGGGATTCGGTGAGGATTGGGACGGTTTATGCGGGTTTAGAGATGTTTTGCCGGCAATATTGCTTAGCGTCGTTTAGACCGCTTTAGGGTGGGATAGAGACGTATAAAGCTGCTTTGAGGCGTGAACAGTTGCTTAGAATCGTGTAAAGCGGTTTTAAGGTGTATACAACCAGAAACATAACCCTAAACCTAATCTTAACCCTAACCCTAACCCTAACCCTAACCCTAACCCTAACCCTAACCCTAACCGTAACCGTAACCGTAACCGTAACCGTAACCCTAAACCTAACCCTAACCCTAACCCCAAACCCAACCCTAACGCTAACCCTATGCCTAACCCTAACCCTAACACTAACCCTAACCCTAACCCTAACCCTAACACTAACCCTAAGCCTAACCCTAACCCTAACCCTAACCCTAAACCTAAACCTAACCCTAACCCTAACCCTAACCGTAACCCTAACCCTAACCCTAACCCCAAACCCAACCCTAACGCTAACCCTATGCCTAACCCTAACCCTAACACTAACCCTAACCCTAACCCTAACCCTAACCCTAAGCCTAACCCTAACCCTAACCCTAACCCTAACCCTAACGCTAACCCTAACCCTCACGCTCACCCTAACCCTAACCCTAACCCCAACACCAACCCTAACGCTAACCCTATCCCTAACCCTAAACGGTACCCCAACGCTAACCCTATCCCTAACCCTAGGTTTAGATGCATATCGATGTGTTTCGACGAGCTGTTTAGGGAGCTTTATGGTTTAGAAGTGTTTGGAGTGGTTTCATACGATGTAAAGCTGTTTGGTGTGGTTTAAACGCTGGATGGATTTAGAAGGTGTTTGGAGGGGTTCAGAGAGGTAAAGAGTAGTTTGGAATGGTTTGGATTGGTTAGGAGAGGTTTAGAGTGTTTAAATCGCTTTTGATTGATTATGAGAGATTTTGGAGGGCAGTCGACTGGTTCTGGTGGTTTCGAGATGTTTAGAAGGGTTTGGATGGTTTTCGACGTGTTTAAGGAATTTGGAGAAATTTGAATTAGTTAGGTGGGTTTTAGATGGGATTAGATTGGGAAAAGGTGTTTAGAGGAGTTTAGGCGTGTTTTAATCAATTTTAAGGGTTTTAATGGGGTTCGGTGGGGATTGGAACGGTTTATGCGGGTTCAGAGATGTTTTGCCGGCATTATTGTTTAGCGTCGTTTAGACGGCTTTAGGGTGGGATAGAGACGTATAGAGCTGTTTTGAGGCGTGAACAGTTGCTTAGAATCGTGTAAAGCGGTTTTAAGGTGTATACAACCAGAAACATTACCCTAAACCTAATCTTAACCCTAACCCTAACCCTAACCCTAAACCTAACCCTAACCCTAACCATAACTGTAACCGTAACCCTAACCCTCACCCCAAACCCAACCCTAACGCTAACCATATGCCTAACCCTAACCCTAACACTAACCCTAACCCTAACCCTAACCCTAACCCTAACCCTAACCCTAACCCTAACCCTAACCCTAACCCTAACCCTAACCCTAACCCTAACCCTAACCCTAAGCCTAACCCTAACCCTAACCCTAACCCTAACGCTAACCCTAACCCTCACGCTCACCCTAACCCTAACCCTAACCCTAACCGTAGCCCATAACCCTAACGCTAACCCTATCCCTAAACCTAACCGGTACCCCAACGCTAACCCTAACCCTAACCCTAGGTTCAGATGCATATCGAAGTGTTTCGACGAGCTGTTTAGGGAGCTTTAGGGTTTAGAAGTGTTTGGAGTGGTTTCATACGATGTAAAGCTGTTTGGTGTGGTTTAAACGCTGGATAGATTTAGAAGTGTTTGGAGGGGTTCAGAGAGGTAAAGAGTAGTTTGGAATGGTTTGGATTGGTTAGGAGAGGTTTAGAGTGTTTCCATCGCTTTTGATTGATTATGAGAGAATTTGGAGGGCAGTCGAGTGGTTCTGGTGGTTTCGAGAAGGGTTTGGATGGTTTTCGACGTGCTTAAGGAATTTGGAGAGGTTTGAATTAGTTAGGTGGGTTTTAGATGGGATTAGATTGGGAAGAGGTGTTTAGAGGACTTTAGGCGTGTTTTAATCAATTTTAAGGGTTTTAATGGGACTCGGTGGAGTTTGGAACGGTTTATGCGGTTTTCGAGATGTTTTGCCGGCAATATTGTTTAGCGTCGTTTAGACGGCTTTAGGGTGGGATAGAGACGTATAAAGCTGTTTTGAGGCGTGAACAGTTGCTTAGAATCGTGTAAAGCGGTTTTAAGGTGTATACAATCACAAACATAACCCTAAACCTAATCTTAACCCTAACCCTAACCCTAACCCTAACCCTAACCATAACCCTAACCCTAACCCTAACCCTAACCCTAAACCTAACCCTAACCTTAACCCTAACCCTAACCCTAACCGTAACCGTAACCGTAACCCTAACCCTAACCCTAACCCCAAACCCAACCCTAACGCTAACCCTATGCCTAACCCTAACCCTAACACTAACCCTAACCCTAACCCCAAACCCAACCCCAACGCTAACCCTATGCCTAACCCTAACCCTAACACTAACCCTAACCCTAACCCTAACACTAACCCTAACGCTAACCCTAACCCTCACGCTCACCCTAACCCTAAGCCTAACCCCAACCCCAACCGTAACGCTAACCCTATCCCGAACCCTAACCGGTACCCCAACGCTAACCCTAACCCTAACCCTAGGTTTAGATGCATATCGATGTGTTTCGACGAGCTGTTTAGAGAGCTTTAGGGTTTAGAAGTGTTTGGAGTGGTTTCATACGATGTAAAGCTGCTTGGTGTGGTTTAAACGCTGGATGGATTTGGAAGGTGTTTGGAGGGGTTCAGAGAGGTAAAGAGTAGTTTGGAATGGTTTGGATTGGTTAGGAGAGGTTTAGAGTGTTTCCATCGCTTTTGATTGATTATGAGAGATTTTGGAGGGCAGTCGAGTGGTTCTGGTGGTTTCGAGATGTATAGAAGGGTTTGGATGATTTTCGACGTGTTTAAGGAATTTGGAGAAATTTGAATTAGTTAGGTGGGTTTTAGATGGGATTAGATTGGGAAGAGGTGTTTAGAGGAGTTTAGGCGTGTTTTAATCAATTTTAAGGGTTTTATTGGGATTCGGTGAGGATTGGAACGGTTTATGCGGGTTTAGAGATGTTTTGCCGGCAATATTGCTTAGCGTCGTTTAGACCGCTTTAGGGTGGGATAGAGACGTATAAAGCTGCTTTGAGGCGTGAACAGTTGCTTAGAATCGTGTAAAGCGGTTTTAAGGTGTATACAACCAGAAACATAACCCTAAACCTAATCTTAACCCTAACCCTAACCCTAACCCTAACCCTAACCCTAACCCTAACCCTAACCGTAACCGTAACCGTAACCGTAACCGTAACCCTAAACCTAACCCTAACCCTAACCCCAAACCCAACCCTAACGCTAACCCTATGCCTAACCCTAACCCTAACACTAACCCTAACCCTAACCCTAACCCTAACACTAACCCTAAGCCTAACCCTAACCCTAACCCTAACCCTAAACCTAAACCTAACCCTAACCCTAACCCTAACCGTAACCCTAACCCTAACCCTAACCCCAAACCCAACCCTAACGCTAACCCTATGCCTAACCCTAACCCTAACACTAACCCTAACCCTAACCCTAACCCTAACCCTAAGCCTAACCCTAACCCTAACCCTAACCCTAACCCTAACGCTAACCCTAACCCTCACGCTCACCCTAACCCTAACCCTAACCCCAACACCAACCCTAACGCTAACCCTATCCCTAACCCTAAACGGTACCCCAACGCTAACCCTATCCCTAACCCTAGGTTTAGATGCATATCGATGTGTTTCGACGAGCTGTTTAGGGAGCTTTATGGTTTAGAAGTGTTTGGAGTGGTTTCATACGATGTAAAGCTGTTTGGTGTGGTTTAAACGCTGGATGGATTTAGAAGGTGTTTGGAGGGGTTCAGAGAGGTAAAGAGTAGTTTGGAATGGTTTGGATTGGTTAGGAGAGGTTTAGAGTGTTTAAATCGCTTTTGATTGATTATGAGAGATTTTGGAGGGCAGTCGACTGGTTCTGGTGGTTTCGAGATGTTTAGAAGGGTTTGGATGGTTTTCGACGTGTTTAAGGAATTTGGAGAAATTTGAATTAGTTAGGTGGGTTTTAGATGGGATTAGATTGGGAAAAGGTGTTTAGAGGAGTTTAGGCGTGTTTTAATCAATTTTAAGGGTTTTAATGGGGTTCGGTGGGGATTGGAACGGTTTATGCGGGTTCAGAGATGTTTTGCCGGCATTATTGTTTAGCGTCGTTTAGACGGCTTTAGGGTGGGATAGAGACGTATAGAGCTGTTTTGAGGCGTGAACAGTTGCTTAGAATCGTGTAAAGCGGTTTTAAGGTGTATACAACCAGAAACATTACCCTAAACCTAATCTTAACCCTAACCCTAACCCTAACCCTAAACCTAACCCTAACCCTAACCATAACTGTAACCGTAACCCTAACCCTCACCCCAAACCCAACCCTAACGCTAACCATATGCCTAACCCTAACCCTAACACTAACCCTAACCCTAACCCTAACCCTAACCCTAACCCTAACCCTAACCCTAACCCTAACCCTAACCCTAACCCTAACCCTAACCCTAACCCTAAGCCTAACCCTAACCCTAACCCTAACCCTAACGCTAACCCTAACCCTCACGCTCACCCTAACCCTAACCCTAACCCTAACCGTAGCCCATAACCCTAACGCTAACCCTATCCCTAAACCTAACCGGTACCCCAACGCTAACCCTAACCCTAACCCTAGGTTCAGATGCATATCGAAGTGTTTCGACGAGCTGTTTAGGGAGCTTTAGGGTTTAGAAGTGTTTGGAGTGGTTTCATACGATGTAAAGCTGTTTGGTGTGGTTTAAACGCTGGATAGATTTAGAAGTGTTTGGAGGGGTTCAGAGAGGTAAAGAGTAGTTTGGAATGGTTTGGATTGGTTAGGAGAGGTTTAGAGTGTTTCCATCGCTTTTGATTGATTATGAGAGAATTTGGAGGGCAGTCGAGTGGTTCTGGTGGTTTCGAGAAGGGTTTGGATGGTTTTCGACGTGCTTAAGGAATTTGGAGAGGTTTGAATTAGTTAGGTGGGTTTTAGATGGGATTAGATTGGGAAGA
The DNA here is from genome assembly GCA_963514005.1 of Raja brachyura. The sequence continues at coordinate 2,963,641 of CAUPSL010000001.1, forward strand.
GGTGTTTAGAGGACTTTAGGCGTGTTTTAATCAATTTTAAGGGTTTTAATGGGACTCGGTGGAGTTTGGAACGGTTTATGCGGTTTTCGAGATGTTTTGCCGGCAATATTGTTTAGCGTCGTTTAGACGGCTTTAGGGTGGGATAGAGACGTATAAAGCTGTTTTGAGGCGTGAACAGTTGCTTAGAATCGTGTAAAGCGGTTTTAAGGTGTATACAATCAGAAACATAACCCTAAACCTAATCTTAACCCTAACCCTAACCCTAACCCTAACCCTAACCATAACCCTAACCCTAACCCTAACCCTAACCCTAAACCTAACCCTAACCTTAACCCTAACCCTAACCCTAACCGTAACCGTAACCGTAACCCTAACCCTAACCCTAACCCCAAACCCAACCCTAACGCTAACCCTATGCCTAACCCTAACCCTAACACTAACCCTAACCCTAACCCCAAACCCAACCCCAACGCTAACCCTATGCCTAACCCTAACCCTAACACTAACCCTAACCCTAACCCTAACACTAACCCTAACGCTAACCCTAACCCTCACGCTCACCCTAACCCTAAGCCTAACCCCAACCCCAACCGTAACGCTAACCCTATCCCGAACCCTAACCGGTACCCCAACGCTAACCCTAACCCTAACCCTAGGTTTAGATGCATATCGATGTGTTTCGACGAGCTGTTTAGAGAGCTTTAGGGTTTAGAAGTGTTTGGAGTGGTTTCATACGATGTAAAGCTGCTTGGTGTGGTTTAAACGCTGGATGGATTTGGAAGGTGTTTGGAGGGGTTCAGAGAGGTAAAGAGTAGTTTGGAATGGTTTGGATTGGTTAGGAGAGGTTTAGAGTGTTTCCATCGCTTTTGATTGATTATGAGAGATTTTGGAGGGCAGTCGAGTGGTTCTGGTGGTTTCGAGATGTATAGAAGGGTTTGGATGATTTTCGACGTGTTTAAGGAATTTGGAGAAATTTGAATTAGTTAGGTGGGTTTTAGATGGGATTAGATTGGGAAGAGGTGTTTAGAGGAGTTTAGGCGTGTTTTAATCAATTTTAAGGGTTTTATTGGGATTCGGTGAGGATTGGAACGGTTTATGCGGGTTTAGAGATGTTTTGCCGGCAATATTGCTTAGCGTCGTTTAGACCGCTTTAGGGTGGGATAGAGACGTATAAAGCTGCTTTGAGGCGTGAACAGTTGCTTAGAATCGTGTAAAGCGGTTTTAAGGTGTATACAACCAGAAACATAACCCTAAACCTAATCTTAACCCTAACCCTAACCCTAACCCTAACCCTAACCCTAACCCTAACCCTAACCGTAACCGTAACCGTAACCGTAACCGTAACCCTAAACCTAACCCTAACCCTAACCCCAAACCCAACCCTAACGCTAACCCTATGCCTAACCCTAACCCTAACACTAACCCTAACCCTAACCCTAACCCTAACACTAACCCTAAGCCTAACCCTAACCCTAACCCTAACCCTAAACCTAAACCTAACCCTAACCCTAACCCTAACCGTAACCCTAACCCTAACCCTAACCCCAAACCCAACCCTAACGCTAACCCTATGCCTAACCCTAACCCTAACACTAACCCTAACCCTAACCCTAACCCTAACCCTAAGCCTAACCCTAACCCTAACCCTAACCCTAACCCTAACGCTAACCCTAACCCTCACGCTCACCCTAACCCTAACCCTAACCCCAACACCAACCCTAACGCTAACCCTATCCCTAACCCTAAACGGTACCCCAACGCTAACCCTATCCCTAACCCTAGGTTTAGATGCATATCGATGTGTTTCGACGAGCTGTTTAGGGAGCTTTATGGTTTAGAAGTGTTTGGAGTGGTTTCATACGATGTAAAGCTGTTTGGTGTGGTTTAAACGCTGGATGGATTTAGAAGGTGTTTGGAGGGGTTCAGAGAGGTAAAGAGTAGTTTGGAATGGTTTGGATTGGTTAGGAGAGGTTTAGAGTGTTTAAATCGCTTTTGATTGATTATGAGAGATTTTGGAGGGCAGTCGACTGGTTCTGGTGGTTTCGAGATGTTTAGAAGGGTTTGGATGGTTTTCGACGTGTTTAAGGAATTTGGAGAAATTTGAATTAGTTAGGTGGGTTTTAGATGGGATTAGATTGGGAAAAGGTGTTTAGAGGAGTTTAGGCGTGTTTTAATCAATTTTAAGGGTTTTAATGGGGTTCGGTGGGGATTGGAACGGTTTATGCGGGTTCAGAGATGTTTTGCCGGCATTATTGTTTAGCGTCGTTTAGACGGCTTTAGGGTGGGATAGAGACGTATAGAGCTGTTTTGAGGCGTGAACAGTTGCTTAGAATCGTGTAAAGCGGTTTTAAGGTGTATACAACCAGAAACATTACCCTAAACCTAATCTTAACCCTAACCCTAACCCTAACCCTAAACCTAACCCTAACCCTAACCATAACTGTAACCGTAACCCTAACCCTCACCCCAAACCCAACCCTAACGCTAACCATATGCCTAACCCTAACCCTAACACTAACCCTAACCCTAACCCTAACCCTAACCCTAACCCTAACCCTAACCCTAACCCTAACCCTAACCCTAACCCTAACCCTAACCCTAACCCTAAGCCTAACCCTAACCCTAACCCTAACCCTAACGCTAACCCTAACCCTCACGCTCACCCTAACCCTAACCCTAACCCTAACCGTAGCCCATAAGCCTAACGCTAACCCTATCCCTAAACCTAACCGGTACCCCAACGCTAACCCTAACCCTAACCCTAGGTTCAGATGCATATCGAAGTGTTTCGACGAGCTGTTTAGGGAGCTTTAGGGTTTAGAAGTGTTTGGAGTGGTTTCATACGATGTAAAGCTGTTTGGTGTGGTTTAAACGCTGGATAGATTTAGAAGTGTTTGGAGGGGTTCAGAGAGGTAAAGAGTAGTTTGGAATGGTTTGGATTGGTTAGGAGAGGTTTAGAGTGTTTCCATCGCTTTTGATTGATTATGAGAGAATTTGGAGGGCAGTCGAGTGGTTCTGGTGGTTTCGAGAAGGGTTTGGATGGTTTTCGACGTGCTTAAGGAATTTGGAGAGGTTTGAATTAGTTAGGTGGGTTTTAGATGGGATTAGATTGGGAAGAGGTGTTTAGAGGACTTTAGGCGTGTTTTAATCAATTTTAAGGGTTTTAATGGGACTCGGTGGAGTTTGGAACGGTTTATGCGGTTTTCGAGATGTTTTGCCGGCAATATTGTTTAGCGTCGTTTAGACGGCTTTAGGGTGGGATAGAGACGTATAAAGCTGTTTTGAGGCGTGAACAGTTGCTTAGAATCGTGTAAAGCGGTTTTAAGGTGTATACAATCAGAAACATAACCCTAAACCTAATCTTAACCCTAACCCTAACCCTAACCCTAACCCTAACCATAACCCTAACCCTAACCCTAACCCTAACCCTAAACCTAACCCTAACCTTAACCCTAACCCTAACCCTAACCGTAACCGTAACCGTAACCCTAACCCTAACCCTAACCCCAAACCCAACCCTAACGCTAACCCTATGCCTAACCCTAACCCTAACACTAACCCTAACCCTAACCCCAAACCCAACCCCAACGCTAACCCTATGCCTAACCCTAACCCTAACACTAACCCTAACCCTAACCCTAACACTAACCCTAACGCTAACCCTAACCCTCACGCTCACCCTAACCCTAAGCCTAACCCCAACCCCAACCGTAACGCTAACCCTATCCCGAACCCTAACCGGTACCCCAACGCTAACCCTAACCCTAACCCTAGGTTTAGATGCATATCGATGTGTTTCGACGAGCTGTTTAGAGAGCTTTAGGGTTTAGAAGTGTTTGGAGTGGTTTCATACGATGTAAAGCTGCTTGGTGTGGTTTAAACGCTGGATGGATTTGGAAGGTGTTTGGAGGGGTTCAGAGAGGTAAAGAGTAGTTTGGAATGGTTTGGATTGGTTAGGAGAGGTTTAGAGTGTTTCCATCGCTTTTGATTGATTATGAGAGATTTTGGAGGGCAGTCGAGTGGTTCTGGTGGTTTCGAGATGTTTAGAAGGGTTTGGATGGTTTTCGACGTGTTTAAGGAATTTGGAGAAATTTGAATTAGTTAGGTGGGTTTTAGATGGGATTAGATTGGGAAGAGGTGTTTAGAGGAGTTTAGGCGTGTTTTAATCAATTTTAAGGGTTTTATTGGGATTCGGTGAGGATTGGAACGGTTTATGCGGGTTTAGAGATGTTTTGCCGGCAATATTGCTTAGCGTCGTTTAGACCGCTTTAGGGTGGGATAGAGACGTATAAAGCTGCTTTGAGGCGTGAACAGTTGCTTAGAATCGTGTAAAGCGGTTTTAAGGTGTATACAACCAGAAACATAACCCCTAAACCTAATCTTAACCCTAACCCTAACCCTAACCCTAACCCTAACCCTAACCCTAACCCTAACCGTAACCGTAACCGTAACCGTAACCGTAACCCTAAACCTAACCCTAACCCTAACCCCAAACCCAACCCTAACGCTAACCCTATGCCTAACCCTAACCCTAACACTAACCCTAACCCTAACCCTAACCCTAACACTAACCCTAAGCCTAACCCTAACCCCTAACCCTAACCCTAAACCTAAACCTAACCCTAACCCTAACCCTAACCGTAACCCTAACCCTAACCCTAACCCCAAACCCAACCCTAACGCTAACCCTATGCCTAACCCTAACCCTAACACTAACCCTAACCCTAACCCTAACCCTAACCCTAAGCCTAACCCTAACCCTAACCCTAACCCTAACCCTAACGCTAACCCTAACCCTCACGCTCACCCTAACCCTAACCCTAACCCCAACACCAACCCTAACGCTAACCCTATCCCTAACCCTAAACGGTACCCCAACGCTAACCCTATCCCTAACCCTAGGTTTAGATGCATATCGATGTGTTTCGACGAGCTGTTTAGGGAGCTTTATGGTTTAGAAGTGTTTGGAGTGGTTTCATACGATGTAAAGCTGTTTGGTGTGGTTTAAACGCTGGATGGATTTAGAAGGTGTTTTGGAGGGGTTCAGAGAGGTAAAGAGTAGTTTTGGAATGGTTTGGATTGGTTAGGAGAGGTTTAGAGTGTTTAAATCGCTTTTGATTGATTATGAGAGATTTTGGAGGGCAGTCGACTGGTTCTGGTGGTTTCGAGATGTTTAGAAGGGTTTGGATGGTTTTCGACGTGTTTAAGGAATTTGGAGAAATTTGAATTAGTTAGGTGGGTTTTAGATGGGATTAGATTGGGAAAAGGTGTTTAGAGGAGTTTAGGCGTGTTTTAATCAATTTTAAGGGGTTTTAATGGGGTTCGGTGGGGATTGGAACGGTTTATGCGGGTTCAGAGATGTTTTGCCGGCATTATTGTTTAGCGTCGTTTAGACGGCTTTAGGGTGGGATAGAGACGTATAGAGCTGTTTTGAGGCAGTGAACAGTTGCTTAGAATCGTGTAAAGCGGTTTTAAGGTGTATACAACCAGAAACATTACCCTAAACCTAATCTTAACCCTAACCCTAACCCTAACCCTAAACCTAACCCTAACCCTAACCATAACTGTAACCGTAACCCTAACCCTCACCCCAAACCCAACCCTAACGCTAACCATATGCCTAACCCTAACCCTAACACTAACCTAACCCTAACCCTAACCCTAACCCTAACCCTAACCCTAACCCTAACCCTAACCCTAACCCTAACCCTAACCCTAACCCTAACCCTAACCCTAAGCCTAACCCTAACCCTAACCCTAACCCTAACGCTAACCCTAACCCTCACGCTCACCCTAACCCTAACCCTAACCCTAACCGTAGCCCATAACCCTAACGCTAACCCTATCCCTAAACCTAACCGGTACCCCAACGCTAACCCTAACCCTAACCCTAGGTTCAGATGCATATCGAAGTGTTTCGACGAGCTGTTTAGGGAGCTTTTAGGGTTTAGAAGTGTTTGGAGTGGTTTCATACGATGTAAAGCTGTTTGGTGTGGTTTAAACGCTGGATAGATTTAGAAGTGTTTGGAGGGGTTCAGAGAGGTAAAGAGTAGTTTGGAATGGTTTGGATTGGTTAGGAGAGGTTTAGAGTGTTTCCATCGCTTTTGATTGATTATGAGAGAATTTGGAGGGCAGTCGAGTGGTTCTGGTGGTTTCGAGAAGGGTTTGGATGGTTTTCGACGTGCTTAAGGAATTTGGAGAGGTTTGAATTAGTTAGGTGGGTTTTAGATGGGATTAGATTGGGAAGAGGTGTTTAGAGGACTTTAGGCGTGTTTTAATCAATTTTAAGGTTTTAATGGGACTCGGTGGAGTTTGGAACGGTTTATGCGGTTTTCGAGATGTTTTGCCGGCAATATTGTT